>JAHDVE020006394.1:0-17489 GCA_022606495.2 Halesus radiatus | reverse complement strand
TTTATTAATATATGCATATCAACATGTTTCGGAAGCGATGATTTCCCAATCAAGAATATACAGAATATGTATTATATATATATATATTACACGAATATGTATTATATATATATATATATATTACACGAATATGTATTATACATATTCTTGATGAGAAAAGCATCGCTTTCGAAACATGCTGATATGTATATATTGAAAAAGTGGTGATTGCACAATAATTTTTAATTCATTTATTAATAATGACACTACAAAATGAAGACCAATATTTTGAAGAAATTGTACTTATCAATAAATTTATGCGAAAAAAACGAACTTTACAATAACCTTCTCAAAGAAGGTTCATTTTGTTACATATTACTTCTTTAGATATATGACTTCTAGAATTCAGATTAAGAAAAAGACTTTCTTCAAGAAGAGTCTACGGTTTTGCTGGCACTGGGGTTTTCTCTCTTTTTCAAGCAACAACACCACCAATGACACTGAATTTTTAGTGTGGAGACAGTCACGATGATGTCGGATACATTGCCTTTTTGCTCTTTCCACCCACTATCTCTTCTTCCTACCCTATCTCGCATAAGGTGTAAAGCACGGGATTATGAGTTATGGCCGTTATTATCAAAAGTTGAGGTGAGAGATTTGGGATTGAGCAGTAACAGTTTTCTTCCCCCGATTTCACTTGGCTGGTTTTCACGAAAACATGTATTTCTATAAACATTTATTTAATTGAATTATTTTCCAACTACCCGGGACGACTACATATACATACCTACGAATACTTTCTGTTATACTTTTCAATTGAGTAAACAGGCTGACATAAAGCAGGTGTTGAGCAGGCGCAAAAATATTTGAGGTTATGAATTCATATCTGTAATGCAGTGAAAATCCCGTTTAGTAATAAATATTTACACAAGCTACTCGGGGAATATGCCAAGACTGAAATGTGTTCCATTTTTTCTACTTTGATAATTATAAGTATTTTTAAACGGCTTTGCTTCACAGTACGAATTATCCTATGTAGGTTCATGATAAGATAAAGTAAAGGACATGGTGACAAATTATAAAATAATAATTTAAATTAGTTTGTCTATAAAACTATTTTTATATTATATGATAAGCCCCATTCGGAGGTATTTAATTATAATATTTTTTATGTCAAATATAAATCCATAATTTTATGCTTGCAAATTGATAGTTGAATTTATTTTTTAATTAAATGAAACAATAAATCTTTATCATAACCACACTTTATTTATTACGCCGACCTGTTTCAGAACGACCGTTCCATCACCAGGGAAAAAAATTCTAACTTAACAATATTACAAAATTATGGCAGAACATATACATTAAGTGTCACAGTGTGGGTGGGAGCGTGACTTGCCCCTTTTCCCACTCTTTACTAATCCCTAGTCACGCCCCTATCCCCAGTGTGACACATGATATATATGTTCTGCCATAACTTTATAATAATATTAAGTTAGTTTATGTTTTTCCCTATTGTTTAAAAACCGGTCGGCGTAAAAAATAAAAAAGCTTCGTGCAATAAAATTGATTTCTTTCAATATTCCTAAATTGAAACCATAATTAAGTTTAATATTTTCGTTAAACATTTTATAATTATTTTAAGTTACCCGGACATGTCAGTCAAACTCGACTGAACCTAACCTAATCTAACCAAACCAAACTAAACCTAATCTTAAATAATGAACTAAAAAACAATATTATGGAATTTTAAAATGTTGTTTTTTTGCTGATAAATGAGATTTCTACTTAATTCTACACAATACATAGATACCTCTGTTATATATATTGTTGTAAGCACTCAACGCGATGCGTGATAGTATCCGTAGTTGGAGATTGGTTCCATTCCTGCCTTCACGGGTTACATTGAATACAGACGTATGGATACAGAACCACAATACCTAATTTCTCATAGATTACCGTTCCTGCCATCTTAATTACTTGATTCCACAAATTATTCTTGGCTATCTCCTATCGGAGGTTAGGCCTACATTCAAACTAAACTCCCCCTTGCAGGCAGCAGCCCGAGTCAACTTATTTGAACTGCACTCGTAGGTTCCAGTAATTATCTGTAGAGTTTCCTCTGCTACTTAATCTGTCAATCTTTTCCTGAAATATTATTTTTCACTTTTCGTGATGTGACCAAGATATTGCCTTTCATTATTATCTTATCCTGAAAATTCGATAAAAAAATTCTAAAACTTTTAGCTAATATGATTTTGTTTAATATATTGGCATCCTAATACTCACCTAAACCTAATTATCTTTTTTTTCATGAAAAGGTATAGTAAATATCTAGTACGGATTAGAAGTAATTTATTTATTTTTATTTTACATTATGAAATGTATGTCATTATAGAAATTGATTTTTCACGATTTTAGAGGCAACTTTAACAATTATTTGGGGGCTAACGGCGATATAAAAAATAAGGTTTACTCCATTGGTTTTGAAAATATAATGTAATATAAAAAAAATAAGCATTATGGTGGACATTAAATTAAATTAAAAACGACCAATTTACTTTGAAAACAAATTTGCCGTACATTATTTTAAATATGGACGCGAAAAAACGTTTTTTTTTAAATGTTTTGTTTTCATATTATTATTAACGTAATCATATTTACATAGCAAATTTGATATTTAAAAAAAAAAAAGTTGCCTCAAAAATTATGAAAATTGATTTATTTTCATGGCATAAACTTCATAAATTAAAACAAAAATAAATAAAATACTTCTCGCCAGTACTAGATATTAAATAAACATTTAATAATAAAAAAATCATTTAGTTTGGTTGGGTATTAATCCAAAATTAAGTTATGTATAAACAGGCAGCGCAGCCGTTCCTCTTAAATGCTAATAAACTTCCGCCTTTGGTTTGGAGCCCCAAAATATCTGTAAAAAATATATTGTATCTGTGCAAAAACTGGCCGTCAGTTAGATAGATTCCCCTATCCCCTTAAAATGGGTTATTTGCCAGTGGCGAATAGTCCATAGTGACTGAAAAGCTGTGCCTACCCTAACAAACTAACCAAATAAAGGAATGTAACGATAGTAATATATTTTTCCATGAATTTGGTAAGGAACCTGCACACCCATTTATTCGGTTGGCCACAATAATCAACGTAAGACGATAATGAAATATTCAATGAAACCTACTCACAGCCTACCTTTGGTCATGTAGCACTGCACGTCACTGGTATTTACTATATATGTTACTTTGTATGTCCAAAAAAGAACGAACTTAAATTATCACTTTCGCAGTTAAAACGATTTTTTTTACTTGTGACATTATATTCTTTAGACATTTATATCGTGTTCCTAGATCAGTAATTCCTAGTGCAGTGATGGGATGATATTCCTTTAGATCTAGGGAAATATATATTAGGATTTGTTTATATGTATAGGGATTTTTTGAGGCTGGAAAATACATACATTAGTGGCAATATTTCTGTATTCAGTTAAGTGTATCAAATTCCATCACATTAAATTTGATGATTTCATCATTTCAAATATTTGGTAATTGAACACTCCCTAGGCTGTTTTCGGCCCTTTTCAGCTTTTGATCAAATTGTGATCATTTTTATAGCTGTCAAGCATAACGGTCACGTTTTTACTCTTCCACATATACCTAATGATCTAGTCGTTTCTAAGAACATCTTACAGCGATTTTTTTCCGTTTGTAAACACTAAGCGGTGGTAAGTTAGTTTGAGAATTACCGGCCAATCCAGTAATTATGTTATTAATAAGATTCACACGCCGTGCCGCCAGATTTAGATTTTGTTTAAAAAACATAACTGTAAAACATCAATGCAGACATAAATAACGTGCCTTAAAATCTGCATCTCGTTAGATGTTATAATGAACTACAAAAAATATAAAATTGTATATACAAGTACATACATATTGAAAGAGAAGTGTATGGTGTTATGGTGCCGGTAGCAATGCCGTTCTCTTATTGCTCTTTTATATCACGGAAAACTTTTTATCACGGAAAAGGTTTATTCACAGAAAAGTTTTATTCCCGGAAATTTTTTTATCACGGAAAAGTTTTTTATCACGGAGAAAAGCTAGCCACACAGTAGCTAATTTTTCGTGGTAAAGTTTTAAAACTGTCATTAATATGGTAGCTTGTTACATTAGATGATAAGTTATTATATTTTTCAAAATTTTAAATAAATCACATTTAATAATAATATTATTTATCTGCGCAAGTATTTTAGTTTTTTTTTATTATTATTCTGGCAGCTGTTTCGGACATAATTTTTATTTTTATTTCGGATATGTTTTCCATATCAAACTGTCAGTTTTAAAATAGCCCTGAACATTTAAAAAAAATTAAATATACTTCTACTAATTAAACACAATACATAAGTATTCATAAAAAAAAAAAAAACCATTGGAAAAAGTGCCATTTGGAACATAAATATAATTTCTTAACTATGGTACACCTATTTGTTTCAACGCTAATATTATTTTTCTTGTTTTGTTCGTTCAAGTTATATAATTACTTCCAGCTAGTTCTGTCGTTACCCAGTGGGAAATCGTGGGATTTAAGGCCAGGCGCACACGAGCGACTTGTGTCGCGGAACTGTTTCAAAATTCATACAAATCCAAAAAAGACGCCTTAATAATGTCGCATCACAACATAATACACTGCAAAGGATTTTGATACAGCGGCGCATCTGTCGCCCACGACAAAAGTCGCCCGTGTGCTACTGGCCTAACATGTCTTTCGAACTTGAAAACTGAGAAATTTTGTTTCTACAGAATCAAAAAAAAAAAATAATACTTGGACGATTTATATAGCGCCGTTTTTGTGAAAAATCACCTCAAGGTTACATATAGAATAAGAATAATCATCTTGCAAAACAGTAACACCACGGCATCATTAGCTTTATTTATATATATTTTAATATTTGGAAAATGTTACGGAATTTAAAAACTTTTTTTTTGTTGAAATCAGCAAAAATAGTGTGAATCCACTGGATAAGTAAAAATCTCAAATTATTATTTTTATAACTTATTATCGGAATGTTGGAAATTAGACTCAATTTAACCGATTTTTAGGTCTAACGAAATTTGCGGCCAGCGTTTCCACTAGATGTTATTTAAGTTTTTTTTTATATTTTATCGCTTATGATTGCAAGTTTTCATTCGCTTGGAAGATGAAATCTCAGTTAATAGATGAGGATATGTTTGTCGCTTTTTACATCAGCTTGCAGCCGGTGAAATAATGGACAAAATTACATAATGCAAAATAGATTTAATAAGTTCAAGTGGGTCTATAAATATGCAGATTGTCTAGTCAATATAATTGAACTCAATGTAAATATATTTACATGGTACGTCAGCCATTCCACGTGATCTATGGTCAGGATAATTTGTAAAATCCTCAGGGTCTTGCGTATGAAAGCAATGAGTTTATTTTCCGATAACGAACGCGGCCAATTATCCCCAATTAAGGAATGTCATGAGGGTGGATGAAAGTGGAGGAGAAGATGGTGCAAACATAATATGTTTTATGTCACAAAGCATTGTAAACGAAACCAAAATATATTTTCCAATTGAAATCGTTTCCTAACCGTGATTACCGTGTCCAGAGCAAAGCCGCTTTCCATTATGTCATGGAGTTCGTTAAGTGAACAGCTGTATCGACTAATTAATAATGCACCCATCAGGCAGTTGATCTATATACATGAAAATCAATTTAAGTTTTTTTGTCCTCGATGTTCTCGAAAATCACTGGACAGGTTTCGCTGAAAATAGCACAGTTCGGTTTTATTAGTGCCGGGAAGGTTTAGAAAGTAGTTTGAATGAAATCCAATATGTTAAACTGTTGCTATAAGGTTTTAAAATTTGTATGAAAAACATTTACCACGCCATGTTTTATTTAGGTTAGCCCATATATATAACACTCTGGTTAGCCACAGATTGCACATTCAAAATAAGAAGTTTTTTCGGTTAGAATATTAACAAAATGGAAAACAGTAGGTACACGTACAGAGTAGGTACCTACTTAAGAACTTTATGATTTAGATATATTTTGAAAAAATAAACGTTTGGAATGAAATGAAATATTCAAATGAATGTTTCTTTATTTAGGGATAGTTACTATTGCTGTCAAATCAATTATGGCACCCTAATGACACGCAAGAATTCACAACATCATAACTTTATATAAACCCGATCAAGGCCGGGTATACATCATCTAGTAAGAAATAAATCAAATAAGATACAAACCCTTTTCAGCAAAAGTTTTCGAGTGCCTTAAAGGATTTAATATCAAAATTTGTCTGTATATTGCATTGATGAATCTTGGGGCCAACATATTCAATTAATTCTCAGAGTCCCTAAAACTAAAGTGATCAATGAATGTCTGATTTAAATACTTCGATATTAGCATCATCCTCCACAAATTCTATCGATATGCTTGGTGAGCAGGTTAAATGTTTTTCAAACTCTATCGACGGCTGAGGGAATCTAACATTTAAGAAGCATTTCCCACGATACAGAATTAACCTCCTTGACTACATGCAGCTATGAGTAAATGAATAAAAAGTGATTTTTCTTAGCGTTTCATTATTAATAGGATCGATTGAAATTTCTACTCTTGGTGCATACAAAAACAAAACGTGTCTTGTTTTACGTAAGTATTTTAATTATTCTGCACACCGACGATAAGTCAGCAACCAAGACTGGAAAACCTAATATCAGACGGTGTCGGTAGCATGGGCACGGGTTGTTCTTTCACAGATCACTTGGTCAAACCATTACATCAGTCTATCAAATAAAGATAAACTTCAAACATCTACGTAGGTATGAATATTAAGACAAATTTGTTAATTGCACACGATTCATTGAATGATATTTAGAACTTGTCAAAAATAACAATTACTTTATTCAAAGCCAACGTGCAAAATATATTACTAAAATGTTAATTATTAAAAGAACTTGTATATTTTCATTCAATTGGGCGGTAAGATATCAAAGATCCTAACCTAAACCGACTACTGTTCTTGAGAGATGCATATTGACATCCATAGGTACTTACTTAATATCGATAAATTTATAGGAGTACTTACCCAGGTCTTTATGAAGATGAAATCAAAATATTCGCTACAAATCGCCTAAGGAGTATGGCAGAAAAAAAATAAGGCCTAAGTATTACAAGCGTGTAAATATGATGTAGATTTTTTCAGTAGCGTTGCAGAAATAAATTAAATTAAATGTATAATATTTCATAACCTTTATTGCAATAAATAAATACGTCAATTAAAACTTTATTTAAATATTGCTTCATAAATATAATTTATTTTAATAATACTTCAAATACTATAAGTTTATTTAAATGCGTTTTACGTCTGATAATCAATTTCGTCTGATTTACAACAACATCGGCACAGAGTACGTAAAGATCAAACGATTGGAAGAAACTTCATTTTTAAAGAGCCATATTGGTCAAATTGTTTTTACTTGGTTAGAATAGCAACCCTGAATATTGTTATTTTCTAAACCATTCAACGGTAATACAACGCCCGTTCGTGGAAGATCAAACTTTGGCTCTGTCAATTCCTTCAAAACCATAAAAGCTACTTTCAAAACAATATTATAAGCGTTTTACACGATCCTTTATTCGTACAGATTCCAAAAGGGTCTTTTTTCTATTTGAATTCGTTATGGAAAATAGGACTTGTTCTATTTATTATGCAGATTTCCACACAGATGGCACGCAACATTCGACAGTCGTCAATGTTTTACGTATCATGTCGAAATGTGTTTTTTTCGGTACATGTTGAAAATATTGTTAAGAAGATTTTGCGTGGGCTAGACTGTGTTTATTACTGATTATGAACGCGTGTTTCTTTTTGGTATGGTGAATTTGAACGTGCATATTTTTTTTATTATTTTTTACATTTCGTAAAAGATACTTTCATATGATCTACATTTATGTTAAAGGTATTGTCACTTTTTGACGATTAAGTACGGTCCAAAAAATTTTTTTTTTCTTTAATTGCATCTTTATCTGCAAATATGTACGAAAATAATGATCGAATACACCAAATATCTTCCATATGGATTCCATGTAGGGATCGGTATGAAAATAAGCGTTTAAATCTAGATTTAGGTACCTATCGAATATGAGGTCATAAATTTGGACGTTTACTGAAACCAATAAACTTTTTTTTTTGAAAACCTACATCCACAAATAAATTAAAAATATGTGCCTTACCTACATAAAGTAGGTGGGTACCAAATGGACACATTCTATTAAAAATCTGAACCTACGTACAGTGGTTGAAAAGATATTAGTGATTTAGTTTTGAAACACAAAAGACGGAGATTTATAGAAGTGAGTAACATAATTTTTAATCTAAATCTGTGGTCCTCACTTTTCATGATTCCGTTGTTGACATTGATTACTGTTTCTAATTAAATCAGTTTCATCAACAATAAACGGGACATAGGTATCCGCAAGCAAATCCAATCTGATTGAGCAAAAAACTCTTGGCATCATGAAATTTGTGACGATTTTCTTGTAATGAATTTTCAGGAAACCAAAAAAAACTCACGTGCTATGCAGATTTAAAATTTCCATTGAATTTTATCTAGATAAAATATACGACGCCATATTCTTCGTTCCGTTTCGTCAACAGCTTACACAAAAAAATAATTTCCACATAAATAGGGTGGAAGCATGGGTTAAACCAGGTAGTAACTAGAAGTAAGTTGTTTCTGCAAGAAAGCAGCGCATTTGTTACTAACTATCCCGCTTGAAAGCACTGGCTCGTTTAGCGATTAATTAAAAAATGATACATTTCGGAATATTTAGAAAAATTATGAACCAAAAGCGTATTGTTTAGAATTATATAATTACGCAATTAATTTATTTTCGGTGACAAAAGTGTCGAAGCAGCGGCGCAGTAGATTACAATAATAACGCTCGGAGGTCGAGAGCAATAATAAAGCCGGTAGTGGAGATATTGGTGCTGCTCGCACTATATATAAAATGGAGACATCAGTAGCGGGTAATTACTCAGTCGCCGACAATCGAGTATCACACGTTGCTCAACAGAGCGCTTTTCCCGACATATCGGTAGTCGCGTGCTCGTCGCGGGTGATAATCACATACCACTTACCACTGCAACTTGCTACTTGCTACTTGTAACACTTCGATAGCCCGTTCCAGTAATTCCAGTTGATAGTCGTTCCCTGCGAACTGAAGGCAGCAAGATGATGGGACCCCAGCTTATAGTCAAGGCCGTGGAGCCTGTCGAAAAATTCCAACCAGAAAATTCTCCTCCGGATAAGGTAATAATAACACTTTAATAAAATGCTCACTTCACACTCCCTCGACTAAAAGAAGTATAAAATTGGGTGCTTTGAGATGAAACGGTACTACTTTTGGTAGCAGGTACCTATCCGTACATTTTAAATAATGCTACTTCTCAGACATGCATGGTTACAAGACCACTATCTCAGTTGGCATATTTTGACATACAGAAGTCTTGAATGCGACTTTGAAAACCTTGTTAGTGGCTGAGTTGGCATCGTGTTAGGTTCCCACCCAGGTGTCGTGAGTTAAATTCCTCCATCATGACACAAAAACATTTTCCGCTTAGTATGATGGTAGTAGGGGATATTCTAAAATTTTCAGATTATTCGTAACCCTTTTGTATTTCTTTAAAAATAAAATCTTTTTCTAAGCATTCCGTTATCAGAGGTAGTATAGTTCCAGAAATCATATATTATATATCTGTATTTAACCATATACAAAACAATTTATTAAATACCTTTAGAATTACGATAGTGTGCGAATAAAGTATGTTACTATATAGAACAAAAAAATTGTTTCATCAGTTATCCATATAACCTAACCCTTCCTAAAAAGTTGTTTTTTGGAGTTTCCAAAAGTTTACGTATTTATATCAATGATCCTAATATATTTTTAAAATAAGATCACGAACATTCAATGCAACGGTTTTTTTCCAAATTAACCTGAACACGTTAGGTACACCGCTGGGTTAATCTGTTTGAATGAATATAATATTAATAATTTCAATTAGTTCAGAACCCAACGGTATCTTTTCGGGTACCTTCTTATAAATGAAATCCTTATTTAAAAACAAATTGACACATCTTTGATGGCATCAGTTTTCCGTTCAAATTTTCCGGCAAAGAAAAGATGCTGCGATATATTTTAAAATAAAAAAAAACTCAATAATAAGATTATAACTGGATTGTAAATTTATTTCATAGTATCATTTCTCTCCAATGTAATAAATACCTCAGATTCTTTTTGCTTTCAAAATAAATATTACCTAAAACGCTGTCCTTGTAAAAAAAAACTAATAAATATGTCATACGTGTAATGGCCGGTATTTCAGTATACTCAGTAATGTCATCATTCGGCTTATCTTGTCAGGTTTTCTAGCATACAGCAACTTAACGGACGTAAATATCTCTCATAGCGAGTTTAAAAAGCAACTGAAATACCGGGCCTTAGTAAAAATTGCGTTTTAATAAACAGTTTTCTTTAACCCTAGGAAGGAAATAATGTCCAGTCATTGGCAACCATGTTGCCCATTACACCTCCAACTATTATAAGAACGGTGACATAGGTTCGTTATTATATGTAATGAAACAAGAAATATATATATTTTTAATTTAAGTTTAAGTTCGAAATTATTATTTTTCAATTGGTTTGAATTGCAGAATTAAATTTTTACGAACAATTACGTATGTAACGTTCTAATTCATCTCACATCACAACCGAAATTACGTTTTTTTTATTTAATTTGCAGGGGATTGATGTTATATATTATACCTGGAAAAATGGTAGTAAATTAGTAGTGCTTTAATAAAATAATATTTCTAAAATTCAACTCTCATTTGAGTGCTGATTTGAGTTGGGGACGTACCGATTTTAACGTTTTTAGGGATAAGTAATACTCAAATAGATATTTCATATCGAACGATATGAACTATATTATATAAAGTATATAGATACTTATTAGAAAGATTGCGGCATAAATTAACGCTTCTAAGCTTTATACCAGCTTGCGCAAAATGAGAAATAAGTCTAAGGATGATGTAAATACATTTTTAAATACAACAGATAAGATTTCCCCGTTTAATAATTTTGACGGGATTTTAATATTTACCTCGCGTGTGTGACGTCAGATTGATAAGCCCGTCTTTTGGAGTACGTGACTGTACAGCGATGATATCTCCGGAAAATAATAATTCAAGTTTCACACTATCGTAGTTCTCAATGGAGGTTAAAGCTCGCCCGTTGTAGGTTCATCGCACCATCTCCTCGATTAATAATAAAACGCTTAAATAGATTTTAAACAAGAATAACAACGAATTTGTTAAATGTGATGTATGTATATTACAGAGGAGTTCATGAGAGTACGACAATGCTAGGTTTATCCTTGTGAAACAGAAATACGAATGAGTGGATAGTGAGCAAGTCGGAGAAGATCGACATTACCATCATATCTCATGTGAAACTATGCTAGACAAGTAGCACGACATGGCCGTTGGAATCACAATACCATCGGATGGCGACCTTGGTTGGGAAATAGAAGCTGAGGTGGCCCACAGATGATGTGGTCTGACTATTTGAAAAGAACTGCATGTTTCGCGGAATAACTTACAAATCTGATAAAAATTGAAGGAGGCCTATGTCCAAAGCTGGACGCCAGAAGAATCATGAAGATAAAACATGCATATATATTTTTTCTATGAATGGAATATTTATCCCACAACGATATAATCTGCAGGGTTATTCAAAATGATGGACTAAAATTCAAAGCGCAATATTTCTTGATTTATACGTTATACTTGAATGATCTACATAACAATTGAAAGAGGAGGTCTGAAAGTTTCGTTTTTTCATAAAATGCTTACGCCGCCAAGAAAAAGCCCGGACCGACCAAGTGAATCAGAGGAAAATGTGCGATATTGAGTCCATCGTTTTAAATGATCCTGTGTATGCTAATTCGATTTCACTATTTTATTTCTATTGCCACACTGTTTTCCGTTGATTAAATGCAAAATGGGGGTTTAATAGGGGAATTAAGGGGGGAAGTCTGTAGAAATGAGATCTCTGAGACGAATGTGTGGTAAAAACATGTATGGTCGTGTGAAAAATGTTGAGATTCATAAAGAATGCAAGGCTGATGTATGCGTAGTGAGCAAGATTAAGAAAGGGACGCTTAGATGGTTTGGGCATGTAGAGCGAATGAACGAAGAGAGGAGTGTAAGGAGAATATATAACGCCAATTTGAATGGAAGAAGAAGCCGGGGACGCCCGAGGAAGACATGCCACGATCAAGTGAATCAAATACTCGAGTCGGGCCGTGTCAGAAGTCGGAATAACAGAAGAGAATGTATGAGGTGTTGTATGAATGTGAATGAAGCAAGAAGTGTATGCCAAGATCGAGTTGTTTGGCGGTCCGTCCTCTCTGCCTACCCCTGCGGGGAAATGTCGTGATGGTTAGTTAATTAGGAGTTTAATTTGCCTTGCGTAGGTGTGAGAGGTGATTCTGTATCTTTGGAGAACAGAATGGTAGCAAGTATTGAAGGTAGTCAGTTAATCAGAGGTGAGAGTTGACAACAGGAGAGAAAGTAGTCAGATTCTAAGAGTGTCAGTTCATCAATTTGTTAATTATACTCGTACTTGTTTCTTGAAGATAAAGTTGAGACAAAGTGGGTGTTACTTCGAATGAACTTTATCGAATGATTTGTATAATATACTATTTATCATGCCTTTAATTGACAAACACCAATCGTGGAATATGTAGTTACAGCACGTTGCGATAGGATACCAAGCCTTCTAGCACTAACATATCGATAGAAGATAAAACCTTTATCGATAATGCCAATAACTTTTCATCGTTCATAGCCAAAAAACAAACAAGTTAACGTCGACTAAACATGCCTAATTTTATTAGACAAGTCTATTGTTTGTTCGCTGGTGATCTGTAGTTTGTGCTCGAAACGATGACAAGCTGGCAACATTATCGATAAAGCTTTACCGATATTTTGGTGCTAGGAGACCAGGGGATAACATAACAATATATAACACACACGTTATATTTTCTTCGTATTTAGTTACTAGCACACATATAAAAACAATTGTATATTTAAATATATAGGTGTAAAATATTAATAAATAAACGTAATAATTGAGAAACATGTTACAAACGAACGACGTAACACGTGCGTCAATAAATTTTCTTGGTCGTGTTTGTCTCTGAGAAATCGAAACTCTGTTTATGCTTCGTCTTTATTAATGGAAAAATAAATACATGTACCTCAATTATTATTAGAAATATATCATTTTAATTAATCATAACTAGTATGATCGATAACTAGTTCAACTTAAAAATCGTATGTGTTTGCTAAATATATGGGACGTAGGTAATATGTAAAGCCAACACAATAATAAAAGCAATGAAAATATTATTGCAAAAACTATTTATTTATTAAATTTACTCACCATTTTACGAGAACATGCTATCAAAAACACATATTATTTCAATAAACAAAAATGTTGCCTCAGCAAAAATATAAAGCACTAGCTTAACACCCGACTTCGCCAGAGATTTTGTTTTTATCTTCTCTGAAATAATTTTTATTTTAGAGTTAAATTATTGTTTCAAAGATGCATATCTCCTGACGAAAATGTCTTGCGCCGTAAGTAATTGTGTTAAGAAGGGGAATTGACGTAAAAATAACAAACAGAAATGTTTTTTTTTATTTACGCCAGAGCTCACCGTTCGAGAGTTTAAGTAGTAAAAGGTGGTAAATTCTAGTAAAATGTATGTAATTTTTAAATGGAAATAATATTAATTTTAAGAATTAATATTGCTATAACTACCCCTACCCCTATATCATTGATTCAATATCCTTATTAGCAAATCTTACAAATACACACTCGTCTACCTCTTCCAAATATTCATAAGTTGTACACAAATGTTTTTTTTTTTTATAAAATTAAACTTTAAATTTATATGTATTCTAGAATAAACGTACGTTACGAGGGGGTTAAATTATCAATATCGTTTAGTGACGTATTTGCATAGTTAAAAAAATATTTATTATCCTCCTGGATTCCAGCATGACTAGTAGATTTCAAAATCCATTCATGTGTATTGTTGATAAATTACTGTTATTTTGACATTTGTTGACACCCGTTGTTTTGTTTTTGATATTTGGAAAAACAAATATTATCAATACCTAATAGCTGTATGACGTCATAGAGAATACAATTTCTGTAAATATTTCATACATTCCATTATTATTGTTATTCCTTCATATCAGTTCGACTTATTATCAGACTATTAACGTAAATAAATAAATGGGTAGATTAATTTAAGGGAGGCATAATTAGGACCGCAATAAGTTTCTAAGTACTTACGTCCGAAATGTTACGCTCTGAGTCTTACCTAGCGTATGTACACACCTGCAATTCATTCGTTATTCATAGTAACTCATAAATTAACATAAAATTTGTTCCTGCATGTTGTTTTTTTATCATGTTAACTGACTATCCCAACAAACAATGTCAAATGTGCAAATTTAAAACTTTCATAAGAGCTGTATAGAGTGTCGTGTCTACATGTACATGTGAGTGTGTTTGAGAGCAAGAAACATTGGGTTGTTCATATATTGCATAAACCCCCATTACTTTCATTGTTTTTTTTTTTTATTGCAACTCCAACCCCCTCTAATGCAAAATTACAAATTTCCACATCTGATAGTGATCGTTGAGGCAGTCAAAATGAGAACTTAATTATGTAGAAACATAGACAATTATTGGTTTGATCTTCTACACAAACCCTTGGTGATAGTAATATATAAATATGGACATTATTGAATTTTTCACTTTGTAATAAAGTAACGTAAGTAAAATAGGTTGGATCATTATTACATAAATATCTACTGAATAAATTGTTACCTAACGTACGTTTTAATCTCTCCCCAGCCCAAGCTGATGACAGGGGGAAACTATATCAAAGAAGGCCGCGACTCCTCCAAGAGCACGTGCGTCATCTTCTCCCCCATGGAGGGTGACGAGGCAGGCACGCTGGCCAAGTCGCTGAAGATCTTCTCCCGCAAGAAGGTGAACCTCAGCCACATCGAATCGCGCTCCTCCACCCGGGGCCCGGGCTACGAGTTCATGGTGGAGTGCACACACGGGACCGGGGATTTCGTAGGCGCCTTGGAGGAACTCAAACAGGCCACTGGATACTTCAGCATCATTTCTAGGAACTTCAAGGAGGAGAAAGGTAAAATTTTATAACTTTGAAAACTTTTAAATCAACCTAAGCTAACCTAATTTAAACAAAACTAACCTTACCGTATCTGCTAACCTTACCTGCCGTAACTTAACCTAACTTCCTAACAGTTCCTCTCTAATTCATTGTGATAGAATAACATCATGTATTTCTTGGCCTGTCACTCTCGCCTAACCTAATCAGTTCTAATAGATCCTTGCTACCTAATGATATTGATTGTTATTATAATGTGTCGGTTCTTTCATTTGCTTCTAGCTCATCGTTACCTAACCTTACCTTGTCTTCATTGCCTCTATCCCTATCTCTCGCATCTAGACGTTGCCTAATTTTATTATCAAATCTTTTCACAGATCCTCGCTAAAGTTGAAAATCATCAATGTCTATCGCATACATTACTCGCATTTTGCCTTACCTTGAAATCTCCCCACATATCATAAATAATTCAATGAAATTAGAAGACATCATTGCCTTTCTAGATATTATTCGCATCAAACGTCTCTATTAATTTAATCATTTCACAGATCTTTTTCTTATAATAAATGAAACTGAAAAGCCAGCATTGCATTAATGATCTGTCAATTCATTTGACCTAAACTACTTATCAAAACATAACAAATTTAACACGACTGTTTATTTCATAATTACTTTCGACTTTCCGCGCGATTGTGCAAAGTAGCATTTATATATCTGAATTTGACTGTAATTTTCCAGCACTTGAAGTGAATTATTATAATTTAACTCTTATTATTACTGCTTTACTAGATAAATTAAATATTGTGATAAAATTCGTAAGTATACGTGAAATTCATATATTTAACATTGAAATTGTGCGAATTATACCAACTTGATTTTGTTTTATTGCGACATAATTATGTTTTACACTGACGCTTTCAGCACACTGTATTGGGTGATCCTCTTTTCGCCACAGTTTTTTTTTTAATATTATTTGCCTGCAGCTATCTCCTCTATTATCTATTGATGGGATAAAATTTTATTTTAAAAATTTGGTCAATGATTATATCCTACTTTTAGTGACAATTCGCTGCTTTTTAATTATTCCTAAATACTTGCAACTGCTTAGGAATGTTTTGAAGAAAGGAACAAACATTTAAAAATCGGTTTTTTAGTCTCGAATCTATGTTATATAATTATTTTGTGATCAGAACAAATGGTGATGTAATTTGTAACAATAATTGAATAATGTATGTATAATATTAACATTTTTGCGCATTATCTTCGTAAGCCAAAGTCAATAAAAGTAATCTCATGGCGTGTTTGATATCCACAGTTTTGTCAGCTGTACATATTTTTCTTACTTATTGTGTGAGCGATGGTTGTCATAATAAATATTTTCTCTACTATGTAATAATAAATTATATGTGCAAACCCATCATAAAATTATTGTTGTTATTCCTGTTATGTTGATATTAGATCTAGTTTGCGTAGACAATAGATAATATTTATGTACACAAATCTGCTTGTTTCTATGAAGTGAAAGAACATATTATTATTTTCAACTATTGTTCCTGAAAATATAACGCGTTTTATTTCTTCTATGGTAATGTGAATGTGTCATTATTTATGTTTGGTTAATATTGAGATTCTTATCAATAAGTTGAATTTATTATCATAGAGGCACCTAACGTTGAATAATGAAGATCTGGTTAAACCCAAATCGTCAGTTTTTATCAACAAATAAATAAAACTGCAATATTATAAAACCATGGGAGCTGAACGAGTATTTTCATTTTTTTGTCAATAAAATATTTTCATTATTTCAGAGCTGTATTTTCAAAGTGCCCTTATTCCACTCAGTTGGCAATAATTGACAGAAAACTGTTATCGGAGTAAATATATCTAAATATTGAAAAGAATGATAATGTTGCCGCAACAATGTTCTGCTTTTAATTTCCGTTTGGAGTAAACATTTTTGGAAGTGTTGCAATAAGTTTACTTTGGAAATGTAGGGCTCATTTTTCGTAGGCAAGATATGTGAACCATTTGTTACAAAGTATTTTGCAAAATATTTTCATTTCTTTGCGCACGCGCACCAACGTGGGTGGCCAGCGTGACCAATGATCAATTATTGCCATCACAAATTATTTACTTTAATTATGACCGTTTTGTTCTAAAGTCTCCATGTCATACTCTCTTCAATGTA
>JAHDVE020006393.1:0-43847 GCA_022606495.2 Halesus radiatus | reverse complement strand
AAAGTTACTAATGATAATCAATATCACGGGTGGCACTGAATTCCATATATCACTAATTTTTCATCACTTAGTACTATTAAATTTCCTTCTGAAATAAAACCTGCATATTATACGAGTAGCCAATTAGGAAATTTTTTAATTAACTACAAACACAAAGAAAATATATATTAATTGATAAACTAAAGTTTTTAAGACAAGATTTTTGTGCATAGCGCAGTAATAATTATGAGTAAACAATACTATTGCCTGAACATTATTAAATTGAGTTCTTTCCGAGAAAAGATAAATGTCGCCGACAGGACTCGAACCTGCACCCTTCTGATTGCCGCTCTGATGCTCTGAGCATCTGACCGGCATCTGAGTCCTGTCGGCGACATTTATCTTTTCTCGGAAGGTTTTTTCAATTTGGATGAGTGTTTCAGGCTAATAATTATTGTTTATAAAAATAATTGTTATAAAGAAAATAATTTAAGCGACTCTGGCATTTATAAACTCATATGTAATGATTGCCCTTTGTTTCATATTGGTAAAGCCGCCTGTAATTTTAATGTTTGAGTCAAAAAGCGCATGCAATGTTTAAATAAAGTAGGTTTTTCTGATTTTGCAGAACATATGATAGGTACTAATCATTCTTTTCATCAAACTACGGGAATAAATATTTTTCACACAAAGAAATAGGTCGTTTATCGGGACTTTCTCCATTGTATTTTTTTTGTAAAATGTAAATAATTTTTTTTTTAATATTGTATCTCTCTTCTCTAGTATTTTGGCGCTCTCGCAGCAGCCGGCAGCTTTTTATAAGCGCTCCAGTTTATCTGGGAAATATTGCTTAGTTCTTAATTTTTCCGGTGTTAAAGTAGCGTAAAATAACCGCAATAATTTATAGGTTACATTTATAAAAATCATATAATTTTAGTGTGGCCGTTTCGGGCTTAAATCAAGTTTATAATAAAAAATCAAATAAAACCCAAATATTTTAACTTCAAATCTGTCACGTTGTTCTAAACTAACCCAAAAGCATCGGTCGGTCGAAGCGTTCGACACATGTGCTTATTAAAAGACCTTTTTGCTTGTTAAAAGTGTCCCAAAGTGAATGATTTACAATGTTATTCTTTGAACCGTGGTGATTGTAAACAATATCGTATACGAGCTAGACAACTCAAACTTAATGGTGAATGTGCTATTTTGGAGCCTTTAATAAGCTGCAAAGATATCGCTGTATAACCTTGAACCCTGTACCACAACTGCAATCCGCAAAATTAGATTTCGTGGCTACCGAGAAAGGCGCAATAGGAAATAAAAACATTTGACGAGAAGATCTTCTGCTGTCACAGCGACCTGAGTTCTGACCTCCAGTTCACGGAGCAGATCCGGTGCATCATGCGGCCCACGGACGTGCCCGACAAGGCTGCTCCGCGGCCTGCTGTGGTCCGACCCCGACAAGGATACCACCGGCTGGGGCGAGAAATAGACGACACGCTGATGTGGTCTTTCCAGATCCTGAAGCCGGCCGACGAGCGCCACCTGGCGTATGGGCAAACCAACACCGAGCGTCCCGTCACGCAGCCCAGGGGAGTCACCAACAAAGACAAAGAAGATAGGATCAGTACCCCCGGCCCCCGTCCTCACCCGCCGCCCAACTTCACATAACTCCTATCATTCGTATTAGCGTCTTGCAATATATCGTAAGGAATAAATACAGATAGCTTCTATTATTATTTTTTTTTCAATTAAACATGTATGAAAACTTAGACCAAGCCGTATTTAGTTTTGATAATTTAACTGCATCCTTTATATAAATAATGTGTAATGATAGTGTCCAAAAAAAAATGTTATAGATTTAATATAGGAATAATGTAAGAATAGGAAGTAAGATTTGTAAAGCGCCCTTGAGGTGATTTTTCACAAAAACGGCGCTATAAAAATCATCCGAATATTATTATTCTCCTCATTTTTGCATGCATACTCCTGATATTTAATTAATAAATTTTAAGTACTGAAGGTGATTCCATCAAATCGAAACTAGTCGACATATTTATACAAAAAAAAAGTGGATTCAAACAAAGTATCTTTTCATTTAATTCACTAAAATGATACACAAAAATCTCAATGATCCACAGATGAAAATAAAAGCATGTTAAATTCTTAAAACAATGTAAATTTGTTTCACATAAACGGAGAAATACATGAATTACAATAAGTAACCCTGTTAGATAAATGTGATAATTATGCAAAACAGTTCATACCTTCTATTTAAAGCCCTTTTTATTTCAAATACCGACAGTTCTTGACAACAAAAGTAACAGCCAACATTACCAGAGCAAATTAATACAAAATGTCCTTCATATCGGTAATACCGTACCTTGCATTGGCATTTCTACTATATTTAATACATTCAGAAAACTCAGCAGTAGCAGAAAGTACGCCACAAGAATATACGCATCTAGAGGATGTTGACTCAAACGAATTAAAAGAATTTTTCAAAGACAAAGTCATCTCAATAAACAGTGTCAAAAATAAAAACAAATATGAAGAAAATAACATTGAATTTGACAGGAGTCCACAGCCAAAAGTCGACACATTGAAGATTAATACTGAAATGTCACAGGACACAGTGAGATATCAACACATTCCGACAACAGAAAAAGCATCCGGAAATGTTGATAGAAAAAGTAACAATCCAAAGTCAGAAGAACCATTCTCGGAAGAATACATTGAAACCAGTGATGAATTTATTGATAAAAATGGTTGTTGAAATCAGAAATGTCTCATAGAAGCGTGGTAGAGTGGTAGATGCTGTCAGCATCGCCCTGGTGAAAGACCACCATTCGGAATGGAAACATTGTTTGAAATAGCTTCAGCCATGTTTGGTGACCAGATCTGAATATCCAGGCACTTCCCAACCTTCCTCTTATCCATCTCCTTCCCTCCCCTACTCACTTCAGCCTCACAACATACCCCAATTAGGAACACCACAGTCCCACTGGTTCCAGTCAATTAGGATTCTTGTATTCACATAAAAAAAAAGATTATATATTTCAGATTATAAATACAATTAGGGAGGCGGGTACGGGTACCGCCGCTCCGGGAACTATTCATTGGATAACCAACACCTCTACCATGGGTCACCCGAGTGGTTCGCTACAGCAGGTGACTTAGCAGGGATACCCGGGTTCATGGGGTGAGGTTTATCCAGTCCTTGGCGGCGGATGTGTCTACCCACCAACTGCATGGTGCGTAAAACCAACCGGCTGAGAGAGGCTATTGACCTCTCCAGACGGAATCTATCGACAAATCGCCTTGCACCGCAGCGAGAAGGATGGATCAATAAGTCTGTCACTCTTGTACACACTGATCCCCAGATTCCTACCCATCCTTCAAACCTCTTTTCTTCCCAGAGCTTCCTCTCCTTAGTTAATATAATTTTTTTTTTAAACTACAAGAACAAGGGAGAAAAAATGATTTTTTTTTTAATCTTTTAACATAAGTTTATTCTCCCTGTAAAACATAATATTGATCATTACTATTATTATAAATAAATATATATACAGAAATTAACTTTCTTTTCATTTACATAAAACAGTAAATATCACTAATGGGTAAAAAAAAACACTAAACAAGACATTAATGACAAACTAAACATAATACGCACTCACAGGTGGCACTAATTTAAATATGTTAGTAATAAAATTTTTTTACCACATAATCCTTTTCTGTATATAAAAGCATTGTTACACACGGAGCATGAAATGGAATAAATTGTTATTGTAAGTTTAAACCTGAAGTCCTCCAAGAAATTTGAATAAAAACCGATTATAATTTCTGCAAACGATTGATATTAATTTTGTGGCGTCATTATTAATAAATGAATTAAATAATATACTTTGTAATCACCACTTTATTAATGAACAGATATCTACATGTTTCGAAAGCGGTGCTTTCTTCATCAGGAGTATATAGAATACTAATATAATAATAATAATAATATTTGTGTATTAATAAAGTGGTGAATACAAAGCATATTATTTCATTAATTTAAAAATCAAATAATTTACGTTGGAACACAAATCAGTCTTACATAATTTAAAATATAGGCCCATAAAATTGATTTTATAAAGATGTTTTATTTTTTTATTTTATTTTCTGTAATCATATTTACATAACAAATATGACCAAAAAAAATACGATTAACCGGCGAATAATTTCCGAAGATGCCTCTAAAATCATCTTTTTTGGCCTATATTCCATAATTCAAAGTAAATAAAATACTTCTAATTCGTACTATATATTTACTATGCCTTTAATTTTATTTTTTAAATCGTTCAGTTTGGGTGGGATTTTGGCCTCAAATCCAAAATTAAATTATGTATGAAACAGGGTGCGCAGCATTTGTATTAAAACAATAATAAGTGACAGACGTCTCACGATGTTTTGATAATTAATGCAGAGAGAGCGTATAGATGTCTTTTGGGTGGTATTTACGTAATATTGAATGTTTAGGCGAAAAAAGTCTTATATGAGTTATTGTCACATTCTTTGACCTTGAAAAGCATAGTCAAATTCCTGTCACATGTAGCTACAATATATAATTGTAACACTAATATATACAATATTTTTACAAGTTTCTTGAAGGACTAGAACTTTAAACTTACAGTAATAATTTATTCCGTTTCATATTCCGTATGTACATATGCCAACAAACAATTCATTTCAATATTTAAAAGTATTACTTGCTAAGAGTTTTTTTCGAAAATATTTAAATTAGTGCCATCTGTGGGTGGGTATCACTTTTCCTTTACCTTTAACATAAGGCCTATTGACTCCTAGGGCCCAGACGGGCCAATGAAATTGATTATCTATAATAAATAATTTCGATATTCGAAAATTTCTATCAATATCAACAGAAGTAAGCAAAAATTGAGCTTACTTCGAGCATACGGACACCCCTAAAACACACTTCTATCGGTTTATCACTTCAGTGGAGGGAGACGATTTTTATTGTGTTGACAATGCAATTAAAAAATACATACATTAGTGTCCGGAAACTCGTGGTACAAGCAGAAAACTGGTGAATATAATTATTTCTAATTTTGAAACTGTCCATTCATGGTGGAATTCCATATTTAAATGATTTTTTTAAATTAAAAAACCTTTGTGATGCCCGTGATAGGGTGAAACCGGCCCGGTCGAAATTAAATAAGTGGAAAAAAGTTACAAAGGTTTTTTAATCAAAAAAATTCATCTTAATGGTGAATATAACCTTTTTTGATTTGAGCTTTCATTTTCAAGGAAATCGAATCCAAAGTGGCAATCAGCTGTTTATTGTCTTTTAAAATGCGCTGAAGCACAGACCTGACTCCAAAACTTTTTAACCTGTATTTCCGAAAAGAAAATTAAATACTGAAATATCAGATGGAAAAAAAAAAATTCTAGTTCTCTATATGATATATTCATCAGTTTCATGCTTGTACCACTAGTTTCCGGACACTGTGTATATATTGTATTTATTCTCCCAAAAAACCTGCATACAACACCCGTCTTATAAGCAAGAAAAAAATATTAAAAAAACTATATAACAAAACAAAGCTTTCAAAGGTTATAAAATTTGTACACCAATAATATGGACGGAATAATTTTGAATAAACCAAAACTAGCTAGAGTTAGCACAGTTCGACTTTGAAGGATTAATTGAGTTTTAAAATAAAATTATGTATCACCAATTTTCCATAATAAGGAACTCCAGTGAAAAATATGATTTTAAAAATATATATTCATATAGATCAGCAAACGACGATTCTGAATATATAACTTTCATTATATATAATTAGACGTAGAATTTATAAACCATTATTTGAAAGTGAATAAAAAATCAGCTCATCAAAACACCATGTTATGTTGGTACCATTGCATTTGGAACATCTGACGTCACGTGCGCATTCTGTTTTTGGATTAGTATGGACATTTTTATTTTTCGATTTTGTTTTGTATTTTAAATATGTAATTTTTTTAGTTTTAGCGAAATTTAAACTTAATTTGGGTGACTTTAAGCTCTATAATTGTTCATTGAAGAAAATAATATTAACATATCCTAAAAAGACGAAACCGGAAAAAAGGACCGAAAATAAAAAGATTTCAGTCGCATCTGGGACTCGAACCCAGGTCCTCTGCCTATCCGTGGCAACGCTCAACCAACTTAGCTAATGAGACCAGTTCAATTTATGTCATCTTCATCGATATCATATCTCAAATTCAAGATTTGTCAATATTACTTTCCATTTTTAATCTCATATTATCAGCAACTTAAAAAATTGCCCTGGGGTTCCTTATTTTCTACGGTACAAAGTTTCAATATTAAAATTACCTGCTTTTTGGTCATTGGTAGAAATGTGATAATGTATACACAAAATAAACTCGTATTGTGCTAGTCTTGACTCTCGATATATTTCAGTATAAACTGTTGGTTTCCATTGTCCAAGCCACATTGGTTCACAATCGTGTTCTCTAGTATGATGTGGTTTAAAACATCAGGTTGTACAGTGGGCTGCATCAGTTCTACGTGCTTGTATTCCATAGGC
This sequence comes from Halesus radiatus, assembly GCA_022606495.2. Taxonomy (NCBI): domain Eukaryota; kingdom Metazoa; phylum Arthropoda; class Insecta; order Trichoptera; family Limnephilidae; genus Halesus; species Halesus radiatus. Next base: position 37,272 of record JAHDVE020006393.1, on the reverse strand, counting down.
AATTCAACATAGGAAACAACATTGTAAGGCTGTGATAATTCCGTCACTGGATTGTTGATAAAAGTTATCTGCGATACTGGATGCTTGGAGGGATTTGGTTTTCTGGGATTTTTCTTGTATTTCCTATAAAATAAAACACATTTTAAACCAGCCAACTTGTAACTTTCAACCAAGAATTTTCCAATGCAGAGATGATAAAATACAATAAACCATTTGATTTTAACCCTAACTACAATAAATATGTACATTTTTTTTAATAATCATCCTCGCCCCTAGTTGTAAATACACAAAAAACTCTCTCCTGTAAAATTTTGAAATAAGCGTACAGCGGTTTTTGAAAAAAATGGTCCTCAATTGTTTAGCCGAAATTTTGCTTCAACTAACAAATTTACGGTCTTCCCGACGCAACTCTCGATCAAGTAATGATCAAATTTAGGATCAAGTTATGAGATCGATTCATTTGGATTAAAGTTCCGCTCAACAAAGGACTAGTTATAAAAAGTGTTGACAGAGTGAAAAAATTCGATAAAACCCTCAACTTTGTGCAAATACATTTAGTAATCCATCAGATTGCGATTGCAATCATTGGAAGACAAGGGGACAGGTAGGAAAATTGGGCTTGTTCTACCAGTATTTCAAAAGAAAGTACTCCGAAGAACTAGTGCCATCGATCTCTTGATGGGTCTCAACAAGACTTGGATTCACTTCTTCCTTTCCTTAAACAGACACTCCCATGGTGTGGGAAACCCAGAGATATCCTCCTGATAATGATCTCTTGTGTAGAGTTAATATCAAAAAATTATATATTATATGAAACAATAAAATAAAGTTACCTTAAAACCGGAGCCATTGAAGTAACATCGCTGTGTTGCACAGACTTTAACTGTCCTAACTGCAAATCCTCAGAATTATTAAATTCATTAGCAACTGGAAACAGGTCAGCTTGATTAATCGCTGCCTGTATCAAATCCGGACAATCTGGAACCAATTTAACCGTTGCTGCTTTAGTGTGATTAACTACAACTGAAGTATTAGAATTCTTCGAGTCGGAAAGAGATTGATTCAAAACTTCATATATCTTTTCCATTTCTTCATTCACCGAATTCAAAACTTGCGTATTTGATATAGTAAAGGCCATATCCTTTATCTTCTGAGCTAGGTCATTTAATTTCGTCTGACCATTTTTAATATTTTCTAGCAAAGTTGTCATTCGTTTATTTTCAATTTTTTTCGTTGATACTTTCTGTAATGTCGGTTTTCGTGTTTTCTTTTTCGTATCATTTAAGTAAGGGGGATGTGAATGTGTCTTTTCATTTGATATTACGAGATACACTCTGTCTCTGTACATTATTTTCTTATCTGGATTTACATAGTCTTCTTTAAGCTCGTTCATAGTCTGTAAACAGTTTCTTATTTATTTAATATACATACAATAAATTTAAAAAAACTTTTTTTTAACCCTTCCCTTACGGTGCTAGAAAACCCCTCAAGCTCTGGTGCTATACACTCCAGTGTACAGGGTTAGAACTTTGTCATTTTTAAGTTGGATAAATATTAATAGTTTACATTTATTGCTTATGTAAATCATTTTACTAATACCTAATACATATGTAAAATATTGTGTAAGTGCTGAAAACAATGCCGGCTACTACCGACGACCACACATCGTGGCATGGTGAGCGAAACCACGTACCCCTTTTGCTCACTTCCGCACCACTCGGCAAGTTATCAATGCACGCAGACTTACATATTGTTACGTTACAAAAGGGTGACCCTAAGTTAAATCCTAGGTCCTCGTCATAACAAATAGTTGGGCAACCAATTACGACGTTTCCCTCAAACGCTCACAGTAATCAACCAATCAGGTGATTTTGCCGCTCAAATAAACCAATGAAAGCCATACATCCATAACTGACCGATATAACAGAGTAACGCGAAGCGACTCGAGCGTCCCCGGCCATTCCTGTGTGGGACCGACTACCGATCGGACCAGCTATCCGTCAGCAGCGACTCTGTAAGAGTTCGCGGCTAAAGTGCTATTTTGTCAACCAAATCTTAAAGGCAACGTATTCAGCATGCGGGTTTGAAGCCCCGTAGGTAAACGTGCCCGTTCACTGTAAAACACCTAAAATGGTGACTTGTAATTTAAAACTAACTTAAACTCAGTGTGGACATGCCCGACTCTTGGGCTCCTCCCTGCGGCTCCCGCCGACCACATCAACAATATTAATGCAAGATGCCACCGTTCCGATCTTCTCATGTAAGCTGTTTTCTACCTACCCTCTATTATGTGTTGTACTTGCCCTTGCCATAATTGATACACCTGAACTCCATCAGAGAGAGAGGATTATGTTTAACTTCATGTCAGGAATAGGACCCTTCTATTAGTAATACGATTGCACATAACCTGTAATGTCTAGTATCACTGTACAATAAATTCTGAGACTGAAAGTACTCCCTCGTCTCATTTAAACGTAGATTAGAAAATGCCTCAAACCCAATTATAAGACAGCGGTTGACTCACTCGACCCTGAAGGAGAGAAAAAACCTCATTGCTGTACCGGAATCTGAGCTAACCATTGTCCGGACAAAGACGTACCTACCATGGAGACTAACACCTGGGTAAGTCACGCCGATATTCTTGTCTCCCCAGTTTCCCTGTAATTCAACTCTGACGTCCAACTTGGGGCTACTCTCACTAAAATACTACACTGACGCCCATCGTGGTGCATTCTCTCCTACCCAACCTTCCTCCTACCCCATCGTCCCAAAACACAACACTGGCGCCCAACTTGGGGCTTTCTTCCTTCCCGACCTCCTAACCTTCCCCTTTCCCATCTTTTCTAAACACAACAATATACATTAACAAAATTTTTAACCGATATTTTGACAAAACATTTTTTTCTGTTGCATCCGATAAATACATACTAAGATATTTAAATTATTTTATCCAAAACATAAATGTATTGCTGAGGAACACCTAAAATATGAACTCTATGTTTAGTAGAGACATGTCTAATCGGTTGGCAGCACCGGCAAGGAAGAGTTAACAAAACTACCCAACTCAACAGAGAAATCAATTCTCGTGTTTGAATTGGGGAGTAGCAAGATTATAATTTTAATAAGATAGGTATAGAAATAAGATATACTATTTGAGTAAATGATAAACTTAAATAGTATAATATCATGTTACACATTGTAGTAACTATATCTACAAAAGAGAAAAATGGAAATAAAAGTAATATTATAAATATACATAGTAGAAATAAACTTAAGTGTGATAAATTTAGTTAATAATTACATGGGAGTTGCTTTTAGGATTCTGATTACCAATTACAGCTAAGCTAATAACATCTTGTATGTTATTAGCAAGCTGATAACATACAAGACGATACATACAAAACTACCGTTGCCTGGTGTTGTGTAATTTGTGTAATTTTATGAATTTTCGAAGGACCGTTGTATGTGTGATTGACCGCTGCACCGAGGAGAAAATATATTTCAAGGTAAAGAAAAAGGACTCACCAAAGGTATTTGAAACCCGGTTATCTTCTCACCCAGTTAATTTGAGGAATTCAGCGGTCTAATATAACGGTATATTGTATGGCGGTTGTCAATCAAGCGGAAGTCAAATTTGAACTGGCAGTGCGGATCGTGGAAGGTACGCACGGGACAAGATAGGAATTTAAATATATATATATATATATATATATATATATATATAGGGACAAGTACAGCGGTTCATGAAATGATGTGTAAATGTAGGTGTGTGTAAATGAGAGGGATATTGTGTAAAATGGCCCAACCACCTGGAGTCAGAGAAACTGTTTTTGGGGAATGAAATAGGGTAGGAGAAGGGGAATCAAAGATTGGAAGAACCAGGATTAAGGCAAAAACGGTCCTACAATAATATAACGACAGAAAGTCATAAATAAAAATGACGGCCTCCATAGTCGAGGGGTAAGGCTCTCGACTACGAATCCGAAGGTCGCGGGTTCAAATCCCGGCGTGCGCAAGTAAATTTTATTTAATTAATTTGTGTTGTTTCACAATTAATTAATTTAAAAATAATATATAGTATATTTGCGCACGTTCCAGAGTGGAAGATACTCTCAGTATCGCCCTGGTGAAAGACCACCATTCAGAATTGAAGCGTTGCTTGAAATGGCTTTTAGCCGTGTTTGGTGACTGAATCTGAATAGCCAGGTATTTCCCATTTTCCCCACCTTCCTCTCCCCCTTCTCCTTCCCCTCCCCAATACCTTCAGCCTCACAACATTCCCCAATTGGGAATGCCATAGTCTCACTGGCTCCAGACGGTTGGGAGCAGTTGGGACTCTTGTGCGGTATTCATGTAAAAAAAAAAAAAAAGAAAATAAGAGACAACAGAAAATAATTGCTTTTATTGATGAAATTGCGCTCCCCACGCTGTTTGAGAAGCTGGGCCTGCAATAAACGGAGGCCCCTAAATTAACCCTGGACAGAAACGCACGAAGGTGTCTTGTCAAAGCAACGAGTCCCCGGCCTGAATAGGGCATGGGGAAGAAAAAGATATGCTTTTATCGATAATTGTCAATTCATTAAACGTGCAAAGCAAGGCAAACCTTTTTTCTATTGTGGCAGTTTGTGTCAGCTTTCACTGCATACTCTGGAAAGAATCGTATTACTCGGATAGTCAGTTTGGCCGGACAGCCAATCTTCTTCCATTTCCTGTTGGGTGGTTTAGTAAACGTACTTGTCGGCTAAATAAACAAACAAAAAAATATCTTTTTGGAAATTTGTAAATAAAATACAGTAATATATCCTGATATGAAGGCAAGTTTGCATCCGAAACTAGTTAATGTGTTAATTAAGAAGTTATTGTGTTTCATTCATGTACTATATTTTCGCCTAGTCCAGTGGTCGGCAAAGTGCGGCTTGAGGATGCTCTCTGGAGGGTCTTTTGAGGAGAGAGGAGTGAGGATGGGTCTTGAAGAGACCCATGTTGTAGGAAGGAGGAAACACAGAGGCCGGCAAGTGTTCCACAGCCAAGCTGTTGAATACAAGAACGAGTCATAGAAGCGACACATTCTCATGTGACAAATGTCAACCGTGCGTGTACAAATGTTGGGTGTTTCCCGACTTGCACCACTGGTGCCGAAGGGATCAATGACGCTAGTTCTTCAAAGTTTCTTCCATTGAAATACCGGTAGACTAAGACCCCTCTCTGACGGTCCAGTGTAGCAAAAATGAAGGAAATATTTCGTAATATTTCCTCCATCGACTCTCTGACGGATCTACAGTGATTTGTAGACGCCAGAAAATTGTCAGTATTGCAGATTTCTGTTATCACATTTACCGCTGAATGTTATCAAATCTATCAAAGTCGAAATCGAAAAATGTTGAGTGAATCAAATGAATACTAGTCACCGGTATGCTATTTATTCCTTCGAACAAGACAAAAAGGAGGAAGTTTTAGGTCCAACCCTACAACGAACATAACATCCATTATAGGTTATTTATTGCTGCCGGAGATGATGTCAAATTCCGGCAAATGTACCGAATGTCAAAAAAAACATTCCAAGAATTAGTCTAGCACGTTACTTCATATATAAGAAGTTTTCATTGCACACCAAGCTTTCTCCGTCGTCCCCTTTACTGCATATGCCGGTAATTTATAGTTATAAAGGCGTGCATATTTCTCTATCTCCATTATTAGCCGAAAATTCATATCCCGCTCCATGTTTGAACTCAAAGGATGAATGGCACGTAAACGATCGAAACACAGTGCACAGATTTACTGGATGCGTGTTTACCGAGAAGCTACTGAATTTTTGTCCTGCTTGTGTTATAACAGAAGTACGTCGCGACGCTCCCGCTTCCCCCTCGAGTAGTGAGCTGGCGCCCATTGAAATGTATGGCGCAGTGCCCTGTCGGTATAACGCATGAGGTTTATGTCGATTCCCTACCGGACCGTCAGACAGAGGCCTAACTCTGCTTTCGGAACTGAATATAGCCAGAGGAGCTCTTGCAAGTTGTCGGAAAAACAGAAGAGAAAAGCAGGAATTGATATTATTTAATTTGACTCACCTGAGCAGGTTTCGGTTTAGTTTTACTCGGGCCTGAAACACATTCCATTTGAAGATGTGTAAGGATACAAAATGGCGCTCCTTGAGCTTGTATATGAAAGAATTCTCTTCGAAAAGAGAAAAACAAACGCGGCATATCTAAAAAATATTTTTTAAATATTGTAAGATACAAATTAGCTATAACTCTGATATTCTCAGTCCAAAGTGACTAAAAAAAACTAAATATTATTTATTAATTGATAAACTAAAGTTCTTAAAAACTTAAGACAAGATTTTTGTGCATAGCGCAAAGGGTAACAATTATTATTTTTATAAACAATAATTATTAATAATTTGTAATAATAATAATTAATAATAATAATTAATAATAATAATAATAATAACATAATTTGTCTCGACGCCATCTATTTGAGGGATTTAGCCGTTACAAGCCTCTCTCATATTAATAAAGTTGGTTGTTTACAGGTGAAAATATAATATAATAAAAACAGTAATTATTAAAATGGAACACTAGTATATATTGATTAACTTGGCGGGTTTGCGATAAGCCGGCGTAGCTCAACGGTAGAGCATCTAACCGGACATTAGAAGGGTGCGGGTTCGAGTCCTGCCGGCGACATTTATCTTTGCTCGGAAAGTTTTTTTTCAATTTGGATGAGTGTTTTAGATTAATAATTATTGTTTATAAAAATAATAAATATTATTTAATTAGATTGTAGGTACCACTCCTAACTACCAAACGTGAAGAATTAATGAGTTACACACCTGTAATCTTCTTTTGTAGGCTAGTTCTAATAACGAATGGGAAACCTAGTTGGTGAATTTGCCTGAAGAAGGAATTGCACTTATCTATTCCTCCGTCAATAAACCCTGTGTACACATTATTTATACGCTCAAAATCACACAATATCTTAGATAAAGTTGTCCCGAAATCTGTCGAAGTTAACGAATAACAGTGATTGGCAAGATTGACATCTTGTACTTCCAAGTTTTCCCCCATCATTTATTAGCACTACTTATCGTTTCGTTCAACTTTTTGTGAATCTACTCGAGTTTTTACTATTAATAAAAACTATTAAAAAGGCATCTAGGCGAAAAAAATAAACAGGTAATAATTTAGTCAAACTTTCACCGCTTTTTTACTTTTGTTTTGACATTTCACAACCACAGAAAAAATCGCAGACAATGCTGTTAGTGATGTCCAATATCGGTGATGGGTACAATCAAGATATCTATTTCGGAAATATCGATCATTTCGTCTGCGTTTGATATACTCATTAGTACAACCCACATGGTCAGTATATTTTGACAAAGTACACTTCCATTCGGGGACAGTAATAAACCAATACGACTTGAGCGGCCCGCCAGACAATACGGGTCATAAAACCTACCCTTACTCGGACCGGAATGATCTCGGGAGCCGTGGGACCAGTTTCCCGGAATTCTAATAATAATTATGTTGATTTACGGAACGGTCCTATCAGCGGCACCTAGTGGTCGATTGAGATAATAGACGACGCTAGCACCAGGAAACCGTTGCAACATTTCCTCCAGACGGGAACAGGGAGAACTATATCCCTTGAACGGATGACAACCAGCAACAGGAGGAGCTGGTCGTTGAGACAGTCGATTTCCGAATCTTGGATTGGGAGGTTGTCCCATATCCGCCCTTCGGAGAGGTCGCCCAGGCTACGGAACAAGTGACTGTACGCTTCCGCCCAGGAAGGTACCCATCCTTACCCCTCAGAGAGGCCCCCCAGGCTCTATGACCGCAGTTGCTGCCGACTTCCAGCCAGGAAGTTACTGGTCTCCACCCTTTAGAGACCAGCCACAGATACGCGAGGACTCTGGACCCTGTATAGTCATCAGAAAAGGGAAGTGCTTTTGAACTCTTGTAATAATCCTCCCATCACCCAGTGAAATTAATTTTAAAAATACAGACTGTTACGTAGAATTAAGCACTTGAACATCTAATTTTAATTACCTTTTTGTACTTAGTTAAGATTAACTCTAATTTAAGACTAGCCCCTCGAATATAAGAATAAACGACTTATCGTAATACATAGAGAGATTTGTAGTTCCCACCTTTTTGCATTATTCCAAGAGATATTATAAACCCCCAGTAAGGGCATAACAAGTTTGATATATCCTTTTGTCATACCTAAAATAAATGACCAAATTCACCGAAATAGTTTTAAAAGGTGCATTTTAGGTAATAAAAATTCCCAGACTAGACCGGCCATAAAATAAATTAGCACAAAGGCTAGCCGAACCTATTGTTCGTAAAAAATTGTAAACTATTACATCGTAAAATAAAATAATCTTAATTGCTATTTTGGAAAGTCGGCAATTCCTTTGAGATTTTATGGGACGGCAATAAACACCTCAAAGGAATTGAACGGCCCGCTGAACAATGCGGGTGATAAAAGAATACCTACAGCTAGACAACGAACAGAGGGCTCTAGGAGACAGTCGGTTGCCAGAGTCCGCCCAGGACGGAGAGTCGGTTGCAGTAGTCCACCCAGGACAGACAGTCAGGTTTGAACCTTCCGCCCAGGAAGGTTCCTATTCTCGCTCCTTGGAGAGGCCGCCCACGTCCTCTGACGACGAGGGAATTTTACGCTTCCATCCCAGAAGGAAGTAACTGATCTTCGCCCTTCGGAGATCAAACCTCCGGAGACCGCCCAGGCCTCTGATTATCGCCGCGTTGTACCTACTCCCGATCCGGAGGTACATGAATACCTAGTGCGAACGTGAGGACTCTGCATACAAAGCAGCCACTGGACCCTGGACAGCCATCACCAAAAAGGGAAGTGCCTCTGACTCTAATGATAATTTCTCCACCCTGTCAGCAAATTTTATTTCGTACAAATAAGCCACTGAACCTCTAATTTTAAGTACAAAGACTTTAACAGTAGATTTAGTAAGTAATTGCCTATCTAGTTTTATTGAATTTATTATGTCTAATTAAGATTAACTCTAGTTTTAAGACTAACCCCACGACTATCAAAATAAATTAGTTGTTACTACCTAAGATTGCTTTTCTGTTCCTCACCTTTTTGCGTTATTCCTAGAATTATACCCACTGCTCTACCCACCGTCATATCAAGTTTTTCTTTTTTCTAGCGTTTGGCCTGCTTGTCTTTGTTTTGTCGGCTTGTCGGAGTGGTATATCTATCTATGGCTTGTCGATTCGTTTGACGTTAACGAGAGTGGTTTTTTTCTGTGTTTGACGTTCAACGTCAAATTAGTGACTGCTGCTCGTATTTTCCTTGTCACTGCACCACAATGACCGCTTTCGAGGAGTTTGGAGTGCTTCCCGAAATCGGGAAAGCGGTGGACGAAATGGAATGGATGCTTCCCACAGACGTGCAAGCCGAAGCAATCCCTCTCATCCTCGGCGGAGGCGACGTTCTCATGGCAGCAGAAACCGGTAGCGGAAAAACCGGCGCTTTCTGTCTGCCGATCTTGCAAATCGTGTGGGAAACTCTGAAAGACCTGAATGAAGGAAAGGGAAGTAAAATAATCGCGGCTACTTCTCCGTTTTGGACTCTCAGTTTCTTTGATCGTGGAGAAGCTCTAGCAGTGACTCCTGATGGTCTGAGATGCCAGTCTAGGGAGTTTAAAGAGTGGCATGGAGGACGGGCTACTAAGGGAGTCTTTGGGAAGGGCTGTTACTATTATGAGGCCACCGTTACAGACGAAGGACTTTGCAGAGTTGGATGGTCTACACAAACTGTAAGATTTTGCAACTTTTGTTAGACAATGGCTCAATATTGTACAATTACTACTACATAACATTTTTTCTCTTATTTTATTAACTGCCTTTATTGTTTCCTACATTTCCAGATTGATTAAATGAATAAATTTTAAGATATGTTAATACACCATGCTGTTCTAACCCCATTATTGTATTATTTTCAGGCATCTTGTGATTTGGGAACATGTCGCTTTGGGTTTGGTTTTGGAGGAACTGGAAAAAAGTCCAATTCAAAGCAATTTGATGACTATGGTGAAGCCTTTGGGATGCATGATGTCGTAGGTTTGTTCTAAATTTCTTTATTTCAAAAAATAAGTAAAGTGCCAAACAAATAATACAGACAAAAATATCAGTACCTACTTGGAAGTAGTAAAATGTATTATAGGTAGGCACTTTATATTTTTCCGGATTTGAAAAGATTCTTTTTATAATTTGATAATAATTATCACAACACACATCACAAACTCCAACTTCCAATTTTGAAAACGTTACACATAATATACCCTATGTGCAAGGAAATTATAATATTCTTTTTTTTTTTATGTCCTATGATTTTAGTACCTACTTTTTCTTTTACTTTTTTTGATTGAGATGGAAAGATTATGATGGTGGGATAAGATAATCTTTTCTTTCAATTGATTTTCCCCTTTCCCCGTGTGATCATAATATGATAATACTTATTTTTATACAGGTAGTATATAAATAAAACATGATTTATATAGTGTAACAAAAAATATAATATAGCTGTTCCTCACCATAAAGAAACAAGGTTCTTGTGTTTGATGGGGGATTATCGCTTAAATAATTAGATCATAACTTAAAATATTGTCGTACAATAGCAGGAAAATATGAATTAGTCGTGTAAATTTAGTAATTTATCAATAGTAATAGTATTAAAGAAAAGAAAAGAAAAGAAACGCAAGGTTTGTGGAAAAAATAAAAGACAAAAAAATCTTATAATAAATAAAAAAAATAAAAGTCTGTTACAGTAGTTTGAGGTAATTTTTTTTAATTTATGTTGGAATTCATGAATATTTTCTTTAATTTTAAGATTAGAAGGAATATTGTTAAAAAGAAGTTATTCCTAGATATAGGTATGTGTTTTGCGTATGCTTAGTGTTGAATTGCGGAATTTTAATGTTATGCTGATACCTTGCGGATATATTAAATTGTAATTTATTTAACGTTATAATAGATTAAAAGTTCCTCCCATGTATTTTCATGGCTTTTTTTTTGCTGGTTAATGTTTTTTTCTCATATTTTAGGGTGCCTTTTAAACCTGGATGTGGGAGAAATAAAGTTCACAAAGAACGGCGCAGATCTGGGAGTAGCATTCAGGCTAAATCCCCAGCAGAAGAAGGAGACATATTTCCCCGCTGTGGTGCTGAAGAACGCTGAGATGTCATTCAACTTCGGCACCACTCCATTCAAGGTATAAAAATACAAAGATTGATATTATTACAATTATAAATGGTTAAAACACTAGAGTTTTACATTTTTTTTTTTTTAATATTAATAAGGATGTTGGAAATAATAATGAAAACATTTTTCATTTCAAGTACCTATTTAGAAATTATTTATTTCATTAAAGGTAATATAAATAGTTCAAAAGTTTTTTAATTTCAATTCTAATACAATGGAATTCCACCACAAATTAATAGTCCAAAAACTAGACTCATTAAAACTTAGTTACATATTTCAAACAAAATAATCGTTTTATTTTATGTAAATTATCAAATACGAGTAACTTATTACATGTGTGTATATTTCCACCAGCACGGCCCGCCCGCTGGCTACATCGCAGTGAGTGAAGCCAGCGCCGACTGCACGAGAGCCAATTCCACATCAGGGGGATCCAACTCAGCCTCCTCCAAACCTGTTTCCAACGCCCCGCAAGCCATCATCATTGAGGTATGGACATCCACCGGTATTGTTATATTAGTAAGGAAGCCTACAACAATTTTTATGCTAATTTTAAAAATAAATCTACTTGTTCTGATTCTTAATATCAATTTGAAGTCTTGGAACAGTTGTATTGTAATTTACCACTTTTAATTTGTAGTGGTAATTTATGAAAACTGAATAAATAAATAAAATAAGAATGATTTGATATTCAAATATATAATGAATTCAAATTGAAAAGATCATACCACCGGCGCTAATATTCCGCACAGAAATAGTTTAAATTAGTTTAGATTAGATAATTTAGAAGCTTTAGAAATAAAAACAGCTGTTTAAATACTTATAGTAATATGGTATCTTTTGAAATTCAGTGCGGGGTCTGCAGGGAAAAATCGACCTTGCACCCCTTTAATTCCCTACACAATAACTATTAATACGGTCTGGCCAGCGATTCAGACAAGGTACCTGCGAGCAAAAATTGTTTTTAAGTCCCTTTAATTCCGAACACAATAAGGTCGATTCGCAGTCAAAACGGGACGTGGAACGCGTTGGCGCGCCAAAATGCACCATAAGCGTATCGACTTTCGAAGAGAGTAAGGCTCAGAGTGGGTCAAATTGGGTGTGTACCTCCCTACAAAGCAGTCAGTCGCGGTTGACTTCGCAATACAAACCAATTGCAGGACTGCAATAGGCAAAACCTAGTTGTTAGTAATATTCTTAATAATCAACGTAACTTGTCCTACAGTCCTATATGTATTAACACGTTCATTGCTAACTAAAATTCGTACATATTAATGCCATGCTGAGAACATTTGACTGAAAGGTCGAGCGAACTAAAGGAGTGTTTACATGACCATAATATTGTATAGACATCATAATTTACTGTTTTTTTTTCAGAAAGAAAACGAGAAAGAGGAATGTGTAATGTTTTATTTATTATGGCAAACTAAAGGAGTATTTACATGCGGAAAAATTTCGTATGGACAACATTATCACCGGAAATGGAACAGACGGCGCGAGGAGCGTTGCGCGCTTGCCGGTCAAATTACTGTCAACGCGTGACTCGCGGTGTCAGCAATGAACGTGTTAAATATATTTCCCGTTAACTAAAAATTTCCCATATCCTCTTAATCCCTCCCTCCTTTTACTGTTCTGTCTCTTTCTTTTTTATATGTTGTCACATTCTACTATATGTAAGCAAATCTCTATCTCACTATTCTATTGTTTCATTTTATATTGCGTCTCCAACTTACTCTGTTTTGTATTATGTCTCACCTTTATATATGCTCACCTATGTATGTGTGTTTAATTTTACCCAGACAAAACCGATTTGTGATAAATTTATACTAAAATGATGGTTCAAATCAGTGTTTGTTTTATTTAATAATATGTCAAGCCATAAAGTAATTGCTTTCTACAAAAACAAAATATAATTGACTTATCTTGATGTCTACAGCCATCCCGCGAGTTAGCCGAGCAGACCTTCAACCAGATAGTCAAGTTTAAGAGGTACATCGACTCGCCAGTGGTGCGAGAGCTGCTGGTCATCGGAGGGGTGAACATCAAGGAGCAGATCGCAGTCCTTAACTCTGGAGTTGACATTGTGGTCGGAACACCTGGCAGAATGGAGGATCTTATTCAAGGAGGTGAGCTTTTGTTCATTTTCTGGATTAAGCCAGGTTTTTTCTACACCGTTAACCTTTACGTGCCTGAAGGTAAATATTTAACATACGATCCGAAAGGGGGATCACTAGGGTCCCCCATAAAATCACGATCCGACCGTTATTTTTAATATCCCTTTTGCCCTTTCCAGCAACTACAACCTGAGGTACCTTGTACCTTCACAGTCAGACACCGTTTTCTTGTATGTCTCCATAGACAAAAAGTAAAGTCTAACATCTAAAACTTCGCCATTAAAACTAAATATGTACAGTCTGACGTTTTATAGTAGACAAAAATTGAGAGCGCTGCGATCGTTTAAAACATTTTAAATGGCAACACCAATATGGCTCATAGGAAGGTTATTGTAAGTTTAAAAAGGCACAATGGTCCAAGTGCGTGTTTTTTACTTTCACCAAACAGTATCCAGAAACTTTGTGGTACTTTCTTTATTATTTAACGCTTTGCAAGGTAGACAATTACGTGGAAAATGCGAATTTTTGTTTTTCTGAAATATATGTATCGAAATAACCATATATTAGATGTTAGGTAAATAAATAAAAATAAAATCAATTTCACACATCAAAAATACAAATAAAAAAATGTTAAAAATAAATTATGATGTTTTGCATTGTTTCTTTAAAACGTGTACATTTAAATGTGTGGAACAAAACTCAACGACATAGTTAGCAGCTTGATATTGCCATTTAATGAAAAAATGTAGTTCCACTTAAAAATTACATTGTATTGCCAAGCTATAGCAACATGAATACAATTCTTGTATACAGGAAGAAATTGGGTCAGTTCTGACAATTTCATTAAATTATTCCCATTATTTTACACGTGAGTAATGCATGATACATATTAATGAGGAAAATGGTTTAAAAAAGACACAATCTTTGAAATTGGGGAAAAATTCACCTATTCAATTTATATTCACTGAACAGTAAATCTCAAAAAGTGTGATCTTTTATACCAATGTGAAAAACAACTGATGTCGCTAATTTAAGACTTTCTACTCCTAGGCCTCAGACAGGCTAATGAAATTGATTATCTGTTTAAGAAAGAATTTCGATGTTTGATCAATTTCGCCAGAAGTAAGTACAGATTGACCTTACTTGGGGCACACGGATACCCCCACAACACACTTCTATCAGTTTATCTCTTCAACGAGTACTAGTATGGTCCTACCATTAAAAGAAAGGGAGAAAGAATTTCAATCAATTTCACAAGAATTAAGAGAAAATTTACCTCACTTTGAATATACCGACATCCTCACAACACACTTACATCGGTTTATCACTTTTCAATATTAATTTTTTTGTCCGCCAGGATACCTGTCGCTAACCCACTGTCGTTTCTTCGTGCTGGACGAGGCCGACGGGCTGCTGACGCAGGGCTTCACGAATATGATTGAGAGTCTCCATCGTCAGATTCCCAAGATCACCTCCGACGGCAGACGGCTGCAGATGATAGTCTGCTCCGCAACGCTGCATAACTTCCAAGTCAAGAAGATGGCGGTGTGTACAGCTTTTCCTAAATAAAACAAACCTTTGGAATCTGCAAGGCGACCGTGTGCGCAGCTATATGACAATTTGTTAACAACAAATTTGTACTGAATAGTATTTTGCAAGAATCAACAGATTTTTTTTTCTGTGGTTATCGTTTTTTAATTTCTTATTAAAGTAGGTTAATTACTGAAGATGATAATTTTTTATATTAAAAAAATGAACAGTAAAGTTTCTTACGTAAATTGTGATTTTCTTATTTAAGCTAATTTTGTAACCTCGGATATAATATTATCCATTAGCCGCTGACATTTTGTAATTTCTGGTGAAGTGATATGATAAAAATCCTTTAGATCTTGCGACAAATAACTAGCTGAAGTATCCGGCATTGCCCGGGGTTATTAATAATTTGGAGTAAAGTTTTATAATATCTAACCCTACCACTATTCCTACACTACCCTACCTAGTAATTTTCCTCTTATTTTAAATGTCAAGTATTCAAAATTTCATCAAGACGTACCAAAATTTGGCTTTAAGGGTGGGAAATGGGGATGGGGGTGATTTTTCGAAATCTCATCTAGACAGTAAGTATCCTTTCTCTTGTTTTATAGGTCAAGTATGCAAAATTTCATCAAGCTAGGAATAAAACTGTAGATTTGTATACAAAACAAACACCTCCCGCCCAAGATATTCTTTATTTAATAAAAGAAGAAGAATATATGGAATGGAGCCACATAGTGTTTTTTTTCAATTTATTGTAATTATAAACTTTAATAAATTCAGATAGAACTTTGCAATCATACAAAAAGATAGCAACCAATAATATGGGAATTGATTGAGGACAATATTGGTAAGTCTTAAATATGAAGTATGATATTGATAAAATTGAGTGTTGTCCTGGTGAGACAGATGTCCTGGGTTCGATTCTGTTTTGTGTTTCATTTGAATTTTGTTAATATTATCTTCTTCAATGATTATATAGTCTTTTTTATATATGTGTGTATATAGAAGGAAATTTTTAATCTCCGATTGAACTCCCAGTTACATAGGCCATGAACCACCACTGGACAGTAGTGACTCCTGTGTAATGGACACATAAAAAAAAAAACCAAATTTTAACCAGAAATCATCACCTCTTTATCCGTAAATAATATTTGTTCACGGTTTTTTATATGTAATTTAATTTCCAGGAGAAACTGATGCACTTCCCCACCTGGGTGGATCTAAAGGGAGAAGATGCAGTTCCTGACACAGTCCACCACTGTGTTGCCATTGTAGACCCTCAGAAGGATCGATCCTGGGAAACACTTCTCAAGAGCAAGTGAGTACATACATAATGCCTATGAAACATCTTATTTATTAAAAGGTGTTCCCATTTTCAACTGTATATCTTGTTTTAACCTTTTGATAGCTGAGATTTTTCAGCCGAGAGATCACAAAAACCTGGAGCATGTTCTGCGTTTGCCACGCTGTGCTCCAGCTTAGTGTGTAATTTCATAATTACCGACTTTTGCAAAATGATGTTTTTTATAAATGATACTGTCTCACCAGATAATATATAGTATATATATTCATATACAGTAAAACCCCTATTTTACGTTTTTCAAGGGACTAAAAAAAAACTTAAATGGAGGGAAAATGTAAATCGGGGGAAATGAAAAAAACAACTTTTTTTTTTATTAAAAAATCATATTTGTTGAATTTTTTTGTATTGAAAAAATATTTCATATATTATTAAAAAAATCATGTAGATTAGTTTGTTTAATTTTTTTTTTCTCCAATTCTTTTTCAATTGTATATATACATTTAAAAGTTTCGTTTTGAACGCCACAACTGCGCCGGCGCATTGTCATGTGCGCGTCCAATCACGGCACAGATAGCTAAAATTGAAAGTGGGCGGCCAATCACGGCGTTTCGCGCCATACGGCCGACCAATCACGGCACGACAGATAAACATGTGTCTTTTGGGCCGACTCATTGTCAAGCGCGCGTAAATCACACATATTGAATATATTCGACGTAAATTGCGGGAAAAAAACGTAAAAATCGGGTAATAAATGTACTAAAATACATCGGGACTGAAATAATAACACGTAATTGGCGGGAAAACGTTAAATCTGGGGACGTAAAATACGGGTTTCACTGTATTTATAAATATTGTATGTAAATATCACAAGTAGTTTCCTCAGAATAGCTTCATATATTTATAAAATGATTTTTTTTTATGTTAAAAAATGAAAGAAATACGGAAATATTTTTGAAGTGATACTATATTTCCATAAAGTCAAATGAGCGCCCTTCACAATAAAAATTATATGCTGTGAAATTTTCCTGTAAGTAAATACAATAATATTATTAATTGATAAACTAAAGTTATTAAGACAAGATTTTTGTGCATAGCGCAAAGGGTAACAATTATTTTTATAAACAATAATTATTAGCCTGAAACACTCATCCAAATTGAAAAAACCTTCCGAGCAAAGATAAATGTCGCCGGCAGGACTCGAACCCACACATAAGCCGACGTAGCCGACATAAGCCGACGTAGCTCAATGGTAGAGCATCTGACCGGATATTAGAAGGGTTATCAATTAATAAATATTTGACAAGTCAAACATTTTTCACCAACAAAATGAAGACATAATTTGTCTCGACGCCACCTAGTGAGGGATTTAGCCGTTACAAGCCTTCCTCATACAAATAAAGTTGGTTGTTTACAGGTGAAATATAATAATAAAAAAAAAAACCGTAATTATTGAATGAAACACTAGTATATATTGATTAACTTGGCGGGTTTGCGATAAGTCGACGTAGCTCAATGGTAGAGCATCTGACCGGATATTAGAAGGGTGTGGGTTCGAGTCCTGCCGGCGACATTTATCTTTGCTCGGAAGGTTTTTTCAATTTGGATGAGTGTTTCAGGCTAATAATTATTGTTTATAACAATAATATTACTTTGAAAACCAGATTTTTTTTTCGCGTTGTCAGGATATCATTTCTTTTTTCAAGCGAAAAGCGAAAATATTTTGAATGTAGTACAGTAATACCCCGTTAATTCGAAAAAACGCGTAATTCTATAAAATTTTTCATTCAAAATGTTTTATTTTTATTTAAAAAATTCGTTAATACGTAATTCGAAATTTGTTTTGGTCCGCACACGAAAATTTGTCCGTTCAATTCGAAAAAATTCGATTTGCGCGAAAATATGTCATAGAATTTCGTAAATCTGAATCTGACAGGCCGACTGTGGAAGTAAAACGCCGTAAAAAAATCGATTTACCCTGCTATACATCCTCCTAATTTGTATTATTATTTTGTAATTCTCAATCAGACTTGGTCAGCCTGGATTTTTCGAATTTACTTCTACTGTCTGAATTTGATGGACCGGCCGCTACGTCTTTCGAATGTGAAATTTCGAATTCCACGGGAATAATAATAATAATAATTGGATGATTTGTATAGCGCCGTTTTTTTGAAAAATCACCTCAAGGGCGCTGTATATGAATATGTCTAACTGAATCGGTCCGGCTGTAACGGTTATCGGCCGTAAAAGTTTGATTTACACGTAAATCAAAAATCTCCCTACCTGTAGGACCAACCTACCAATGGTTCTCCCGGTGGGGAGCAGTATACTGCTCCTGTTTGTAATACACTTCCAATAATTTATTTATCATTAGCGGAATCTGTTTTAAGGTATGGAATTACAGCCTGGGGACTTTCCTGTAAAACAAACATCAATCATGTTCAACCAGTACAAAATTCATTGGTTAAATTATTAGCTTATAAAAGTTTGTACCAACAAAGGCATAATATTCCATACTTTTATCAGACTCAAAATTCTTTCAGTAAGGTCAATTCTGTGGTACAAAATTATATTTCAGCACATTAATAACCCTATATATAATACAAATAGACTAGAGCACACTTACAATACTCGTCTCAATTTTAATGAAGGTTTAATGGTTCCTAAGCATACAAACAAATATGGACAAAGAACTTTAGATCACATGATTCCTTGCTGCATAAATATGTTACCCGCTGAAAAAAAAACTGTATTAAAACTAAACCATTAATAAACACATTGATAACTTGGCTAGCTGAAATAAGCTATTTGTATTAGAAATAAGGAAATATAATTTTATTTATGATTTATTGCTTTCGTTTATTTTTTTGTTTTATTTATTTTTTTAACATATTTTTGTAGAAATATTTATGTTTTAAGTTTGTTACATATGTTTTTTTAATGTTTTTATTTAACACATTTTGTAACCTTGTCTCTAAATTTTAAGTTTTAAATAACGAGCTCTCGTTAGACAAACTACAAAAAAGTAGTTTATCGGGACTTTTTGCATTGTTTTTTTTTCTTTTGTAAAATTAAATTTTAAAAAATGTGTAAGAAATTAACAATAAATTCTTATTAAAGGATATGGTTTTTGCATTCACACTGTCCATCTATCATCCATCTGTTTGTTTAGATCTCTGAACACTCCTTCATCCTACAGGTTTATTATAAACACATCTTTGATGGCTGGTCCCCCATCCTTGTTACATCCCCATTTACTTTAATTCATGTAATTTTCAGGCACCTTCAAACTGATGGTGTCCACGCCACGGACAATGTCCGCCCTGGGGTGAACAGTGCAGAGTGTCTTTCTGAGGCTGTGAAGATACTGAAGGGGGAATACTGCAAGAGGGCCATAGATGAACACAAAATGGACAGGTATGTTATGTACTTCTAAAATTACAAAAATAATTAATATTACCAATCCATTCTCACCATTCTCTCCTATCTCCATTACCATTCTCCACTGTCCAGAATGTCGAGATTTGTTAACTCAAGCCATGGCCTTAAAATTTTTGGTACCAGTCTGAATGATTTTTGTAGGGCGTTACGAAATTAGAACTCGGAGATTTTCATTTAGAATGTCTAAAATCATGGGCTCTACTAAAACCATGTTCAGGCTTTGACTTGAATGTTCTCTCAAATGTATGTTTTAGTCCTCTTTTTGTCATTGCTTCATTCTTGTTTTATGTATGTGCTGTTCTTTTTCTGTAGCTCTTGTTTATTTCATTTTGTGTAATTGGTCATTGGTCCATAAATAAATTTTAAAAAATAAAATAACTTCTAGTAGACTTGAAAAGTCCCATATCTCTGTCAAATTTAGTATGTAATTAATAATTGAACAATACTCGTAGAAACTGTTTCTCAATGTAAGAACTTGGATTACTGAAAAATTGGATCCATCTCAAGAAGTATGGGTTCTACCTGTCCATCTCGAGGGTTCGCATTGAGATGGCCAGGAGCACTTTCGTGATGACAAAACACTTCTGTAACCGTAACCTAAAACTAAATTTAAGATTTCGATCGGTGTGTCAGACGTGGTCGCCGCCCAAGATAAGTTTGGTTGCGTCATCTGGCACGGCTACAATTGTACCAAAACTATGTGTTCTTTGTAAGGGGGTCGGACCATATGAAAATAAATTATATGAAATGTTGTAATTGCCTGACTCCCAATTTCATTCTTTACAAAATATATATATGTATATCCAAACGTATGGCAAAATGATATGAAATGTATGCAAATGTATAGATACGAAATACATATCGGAGCGAGAGGGCTAGGGAGGGACAGAGTACTGGGTGAACATCACCAAAACACGCACTCCCGACGCTACGCCGAGAGAAAGTAACGAAACCGTGGCAGGTATAAATATCCCACCACAGCCCATAGAAGGGTAGATAGCCAGCAACTCTCTCCCCGGCAACACTTCTGCCTCTACCTCTCTACCACGCTCTGACTTCTGCCTTCTTCTCTTCTGACCCTCGTCTCACCTGGACCCCCAAACTACCACCTCGCACTGGACCCAGACCAGCGCATCATCACACGGACAAGGCCTCATGAGCACTACACGGAGTACCTAATTTTGTACACATTCGGTAGAACTGAACTCTGTGCAAATTGTACAATAGTCGATTATGCTCTCCCTTCACACATGGTGAAAGGAGTGACTTCTCATGCTCTTCATAGATCAGGACCAGCAGCCTATCTACAGTACTTGTGCTTCACACACGTCTGACACAATTGGTTTGTTGTTATGTGCTCTCTATTCTTCTGGTTGGCATAGAAAACTAGACACTGAACCGAGTATTGACACAGAAGATTTTTTTTTTTTTTGGAAAATGGCTGTGCAGGAACATCCTCACAAAACCCTGAAGAGATTGGGTAAACAATTTAGAAGTTCTTCGTTGAATGACCAAAGTTTGCAATATATGTTTTGTCTATGTTTTTTTTAAAAGGAAATAAGAAAATGAGAGAATCTAGCCTTTTTATATTCTTCCTCCTTCTCTCTTCTCCCAATTTCCTCTACCCTTCGACATTCCTCAATATTGTGGCTAGTGATACACCCAGAAATATTCCCCGAAATCGAGAATTTATTATTTTTATTAAGAAAGTTGTTCTAAATGAGGTTTGTCTCCAAATTTTTTATTTTGATGAAATATGAAAAAATGTTTTCGGTGTCTCCAAAAATAACGAAGTTAGGAACTTTCAAAGTGAACTTTAGTAAAACATTTACAATCATGTCTCGTGACGTCACGCAAGACACAATTTAGTACAATTCATTATTCGAATGACAGTGTTGCTGTCAGTCATTGAATGTACTATGAGGTCACTTGCTTATCGGCCGGCTGCAATAAGGAACTCCAGTCCAATTTTTATTTTTTTTATCAATGACATTCAAACTTAAATACCAGTATATTTCGTTTTTTTTTTTCAAAAGTTAGTTTTCATGGTTAAAATAATTTACAGTTTCAATTTTTCAAAGGCGCCAAAACGCTCCAAATCTACGGCCGGTCGGTTTTGAGGTTAGAATGTCAAATATCAAAACAAGGATGAGCTTTACCGTATGTAATTGTATATTCTATTCATGGTAAACCATAACTAAACATAAGTAATAAAATAATAATAGTATTGACCATTAACATTATCATAATATCCGTATTAATAATTGGTTTGATCATGAATACTCTAATTATTTTCATGATTAATAGTGGTTTATATTTAATAACCATTATAGAGCTAAGTCACCCAAATTAAGTTAAAATTTTGCCAAAACTAAAATAATACATATTTAAAATACAAAACAAAATCGAAAAATAAAATTTTTCGTAATGATCAAAAACAGAAAGCTCACGTGATGTCAGATTTTCCAAATTCAAAGGTACCAACGTAACACGGTGTTTTGATGAGCTGATTTTTTATTCACTTTTAAATAACGATTTATAATTTCTACTTATAATCATATATAATGAAAATTATATAT
Organism: Halesus radiatus; assembly: GCA_022606495.2. Taxonomy (NCBI): domain Eukaryota; kingdom Metazoa; phylum Arthropoda; class Insecta; order Trichoptera; family Limnephilidae; genus Halesus; species Halesus radiatus. The sequence continues at coordinate 15,053 of JAHDVE020006393.1, read as the reverse complement.
TCAGAATCGGCGTTTTCTGATCTATATGAATATATATTTTTTAAAGTGATTATATTTTTCACTGGAGTTCCTTATTATCAACATATTTCATATTTTCCAAGAATTCTATTGTTCTAAATGGTCTAAATGTAATCTTATGATAATTAGTAATGGAGTGTGTGACAGTATATTTAAAAAAATTGATATGACAGCCTTAACATACGATTTTTTTATAAGGCACTGATGAAATAATAAGGTATAATCTTTGATAATGATTTTTCATTAATAACAGCAGTTAAGTTAACCTCAGAGGTGTGCATTCCATATATGCACATAAGCAATGCCTTGTTGCAAGAAATCAATCTACACTTTAAAAAATACGCAGCAGCGTGCACCACACCGATTCGCCCTACTTAACATGTCAAAAGCAGGAACCATGCATGCAAAATGTCATATTCAAATGTTGACGGTATTCTACACAAAAAAATTTACATGCGGTGCGCAATGCGCATTCAAAAGAAGACTCGTTTGTGTTAGTGTTTCAAAAGGCCGTGCCTATCGGATTACAAAATAATGTAGCAACCAGTGCCATCTGTTGGTACCTCTATTGATTCGCACAACTTTACTAATGATATAATTATCATAATATTGTGTCGACTTTCTTTAGGGCCCTTATCTTCTGCCGCACGAAGAACGACTGCGACAACCTGGAGCGCTACCTCGTGAGCTGCGGACCGCAGTACACATGCGTGTGTCTGCACGGCGACCGCAAGCCGCACGAGCGCAAGGCCAACCTGCAGGCCTTCAAGGACTGCAAGGTGCGCTTCTTCATATGCACCGACGTGGCCGCAAGGGGGCTGGACATCACCGGATTACCCTTCAGTAAGTATTGACTTCAAGTATTTAAATATACTTAATTTCAAAGTAAATCTAATATATAAATTTAGAGTGTGCGTACATGTATGTTTGTTTCATTATTACGCATTAACTCAGCGCTGGAATGGGTTACGGGGTCCAATTAAAGACAGTAAAATGTAGATTTTTTTAACAGTAACAATTTGGTATAATTCAACCTGACCTCTGAGGTCACCGGAGAGAGCAAAGGGTTAAATCTATGTTAAAAAAACGAAACATACTGGGAATTAAAATAGATCATTAGACTTCTCTTGCAAAACATACCAATTTTGAGCTCACTACTATGAGTTCCAACACCCCCATACTATTTTGTTTTGTTCTAAGATTCAAGCAATGACTAAATAACATGAGGACTTGGCGTACCAACAAAAATATCTGTCCAAATGGTAGTACCAATGTGGCTGCCAAGATGGCGGCGACGCCGTATCGCTTCCATGGTTGCTGATGTTAATTTTTCAGTGGCTTCACATTTGATGGACATTTGGGGGCAACAATAATTATTTCTTACTTTAAAGTACAACCCATTCCTTGATAGAATGAAACACATTTTTGTTTGTAAAATATTGTATTTAATTATGATTTTTTCTGACAAGTCTAGTAAACCGTAGTAAATATATGTTGTCCCATTCTATTACATGTAACCATATTACTGTCTCACTGTTCCATTGTTTCGTTTTATATTTTGTATGTATCACCCACATGTATATATGTTCACTTTATGTATTTTAATTTACTTTTAAATTTCACCCTGAAATCGATTGGTGATGTATTAAAAATAAATTAGTGGTTCAAAACAAAGTCTTTGGTTTATTTAATAAATATGTCAAACTGTATTAGTAATTGCTACCTACGAAAACATTTTTTTTTCAGTCATCAACGTGACTCTACCGGATGAAAAGGCCAACTACGTTCACAGAATTGGAAGAGTAGGTCGAGCAGAAAGAATGGGTCTTGCCATTAGTCTCGTGTCCAGTGTTCCAGAAAAGGTATACATTCATAAACACAATATTATCATAGAAATGTTCAGTATTTCCTCCATCTCAGATTACTCTGTAGTTTTTATTGTTGTTGTGTCTTGCCGTATTTAAAATAATCTTTATTATTTTTAGGTATGGTATCACGGAGAGTGGTGCCCATCACGAGGTAAGAGCTGCTCCAACACACAGCTCACTGATAAGAAGGGGTGCTGCATCTGGTATAATGAACCTGTGGTAAGAATTAGAGTTATTTACTTACATGTCGTCGTCAACGGGAAAATACATCTGTCAAAAATGTTAATTGTTCAAGAGGAACTGAATATGATTTTTGAGATTTACGGATTATTTTTTAACTCATGGACTGTCAACGCTTCATAGTGCATCCACATTATCCTGTTGAATGCCAATGCGCACTATGGAGCCGTTTCGGAATGGTCACGTCTCAAGGGATAATGCACCTTAAATGTGTTCGTACAATAATAAGAATACCGATAAAAGAAATTTTCAAATCTTTTGCAGTACCTAACATCCAAAATATCTTTGCTAAGAATGTTTTAATCAAACATTTCAGAAGTTCAAAAAACAGAAGAAACTTAATTTTCACCACACAAGAGCGAACCAAAATAATATTATGAAAATTCCTAAATTTAAATCTGCTTTTTGACAAAGGAATTATAAATATCTCTCCACTAAGCTAAATAATATATAAACTTTCACCGGCCATAAAAAATAAATAAAAACAGAAAATGCAAATGATTTCGAAAATCAAATCAAAACCTGGCTCAAAGAAATCAAAGAAGAGGAGTTATCCAGCATCTTGAAAAGAACTTCATAGGAACTTAAAAACAATCAGTTTTTTATATAAAACCTAGTCTGTCTAAGCACAGGAACCCCTAGTGAGGAAGACTAAGAAAAACACTACAAATTGTCTTATTAGCTTTGTAAAAATTTATTTACTAAATGAAAAAATATGTATTGAATTTTTTTGTGATTTTACATATATTTAACTAATAATATCGTAAAGTCAACCACGTGCAGTGATACCATACCACAAAACTGAGATGATGGTAATAGAAATAGGTAGATGGGAGTTGAAAAATTCAATAGAATGATTACAAAAATCGTAGATAAGAATTTATGGAATTTTTGTAGACAAATCACTACTATTCCAATGAAAATGTTTGAACTTCAATGTAAGTGCGTTTTCGTATAAGGTTTCCAAGAGGAAGCATTGAAAAATTGATAAATGAATCATGAAAAATCTGTTGTCAAATAGTTTTGAAATTTCTGTAGATTTTCAGTGAATTACGGTAGATTTGTAGATTTTCTCTGAAATCGTTAGATCTACCGAAATTTCGGTAGGAATGGCATCACTGACCACGCGGAACATATTTTCCTATTAAAGATGATTATGTATATCAATTTAATCATGTAGGCTTAAAATACAATATTATTATAATTTCTTCAAAAGTTTCGTATTCACTTTTTTGCGTCATTATTAATAAATCTTTTAAAAAATTTACTTTGTATTCATCACATTATTAATATACACAGATATCTCTACATGTTTCGAATTTTTTTTTTTAAATTTGTTATTCAACGTTTTATAATAATTTTTATTAACATTTTTGATTAATTACTTACCTACTTTAATCAATTTTTGTTTATTTTTATAATTTGTCTGTATTTGACATTATTATTTTTAATAGTCTATATACTCCTGATGAAGAAAGCATCGTTTTCGAAACATGTAGATATCTGTGTATATTAATAAAGTGGTGAATACAAAGTAAATTTTTTAATGGTGTGATTAATTTATTATCTTTTTTTATCCCGTAGTACCTTGGTGAAATAGAGGAGCATCTCCTGGTCACAATTCAACAGATTGAAAAAGACATTAAGGTCCCCTGCAATGAATTTGACGGGAAAGTAACCTATGGAGAAAAGAAGCACAGGACTGGATCTGGTTATAAGGTAATACGATATCATATTAACTTATCATTAATATATTCCCGTGGTTCAGTGGTTAAGAAATCAATTAATAATCAGCAAATTTTTAAAAACAGCGTTCTTTTTGAAGAAGAAAGAAGTTCTTGGAAAATATGAAAATCTGCTGAACAAGGTCAGGAAAATGGGCCGGGTGTGGTATAACCTCCTTGAATAGCCGCTTTTGTAATGCTAGCAGTCCAATAATGCTCTCCCTATAAATGGCACAAATGAGTGTAGCATTCATCAGTGAAACTCAAACTAACAAACTTTTAATTTTTTTTTATTTAAATTTATCGTAAGAGTCTCAACTGCCTGGAGCTAGTAAGACTATGGCATCCCCAATTGAGGTACATTGTGAGACTGAAGGTACTGGGGAGGGGAAGGAGATGGGGAAGGAGGTGGGGAAGTACCTGGCTATTCAGATCTGGTCACCTAACATGGTTAAAAACACGCCATTTCAGGCAACATTTCAATTTTGAATGTTGGTCATTTACCAGGACGATACTGAAAGTATTTTCCACTCTGGAACATGCTGCAAATACACTATAGTTTTATTTTTAAGCAATTATTTGTGAAACAACACAAATTAATTAAATAAACTTTATTTGCGCATGCCAGGATTTGAACCCGCGACCTCCGGATTCGGAGGCCGTTTTATATGAATCTGTAGATTTTTTTGCATCCATAATATCTATAATAGCGATGTCCCAACTTCATAAATATGTCAATCTGTACACGGCCCTTGAAAAAACCTCATACCCAAAAATGTTACCAAATTCATTATTAATAATTTATATCAGGGATGGCCAGTGTGTTGATCACTATCTACTAGTCGTTTTCGAAGGTATCTTTGGTTATTTGCAGACTTATATTATACTATTTCTTGTTCAAATCAGTCAAAACGACTTGACATTCATCTCTTAAAATCTGTTAGTTCTTATCTCTTTTTCTTACTGTGCCTATCTTACTCACAGTCACTGTGGCAACTGATGTTTTCTCTTCTCTCACTTCACCCATCTCGCTCACAGTCCTTGCAACTTGCTACTGATGTTCAGTAAACATCGGGATCTAATCTGTGAGTGCACTCATATATACGTCATTGGAGATGTGTACTTCATTTTTTTGAATACATAACTATATTATTGTCATTAATTCGATTTTTTTTGTATCTTTTTTTTTATATGTATAAAATATCCATTTTCAAAATACGCATCCAAATTGTAATTGGGTTTTATTGTTATCTCATGATATAATTACAAACGATATCAATCAATCGCCACTTTTTTCGCCAATTTCAATCAACTAATCGCTCCTAGAAAAAAAACTGTGACCACCCCTAGTGTTTATTTATGTATTAATTAAATATTGTATTTTTTAGAACCACGTTAGTCAACTAGTCCCTGTCGTCAAGCAGTTGGCCGATCTCGAATCGCAAGCCCAACTGTATTACCTGCAGGCACATCACAAAACAGCCGCGTAAACAGAAGAAACACCCCCTTCATCTCATTATAGCTGTATCCATAACAAGGTGATCTGAAAACCCGCTTTGAAGAGATGAATTTAATCTAAATTAATAATTATACATAAAATTATCCTGTTTAAAACTTACAAATAATGTTTTATGAATTATATTAAAACATTATTAATGGCTTAATCTGTATTATTGTTGTCTGTAAACCGTACTGAGTTATTACTAATTAATTATAAACACATTGTGTTTATCTTAAAATCAAATCTGAATTAAAAACAAATTTGTGTAATGTATTGTTTTATTATTGACCCTATTATAAAAATCTTTGTTTGAAACATAGAGGTATACAAATGGAGTAAACATCAGCGTTCGAAATATGGGCAACAACATGAGGCCAATTGACATCATAGTCGATTACAAGCACTCGCCGGGTATGGATCTCCAATGATAACTGCAAAATGGCTACATGTCTTTCTAGAAAAGATAGAAAAAGCAATGGTGTAACCTTTCATCTGTTTTACCATTATTAATATTCGTGTAAATTGGCTCCGTTGATGTTAAAAAACACGAGAAACAAATGAAGTAGGCGCACTTGTAACTCAGATGCTCCGGGCCGCGGCGGCCAGTGGAAACAATATTTTACAGTGATTTTGCAAGGAACGCAGACTGCATACCTCAGTGGTTTGAATTGCTTGAATATTTTTATTTACTAGTAATTAGGAGAGGGGGGGCATTATTGGGTACCCATGGTAGAAATCCAACAACGTCTTTATTGGAAAGAAAATCATATTCATGTTTTTAAAAATCATAAAGTTGTGTTCAAACAAAAAATGTTACAGTACAATTTTTTTTTTTAAATTTGTAAACTCTTCAAAAATGGGGTTATGCCGCGTGGGTCGAGGAATAACCGGGTAGGACATCGGACACGACGCGTATTACCCTGAATTCTATTACTGGGGTTAACAAAATAATAAGTTATCTTTATAAACAATAATTATTAGCCTGAAACACTTATCCAAATTGAAAAAAAAACCTTCCGAGAAAGATAAATGTCGCCGACAGGACTCGAACCTGCACCTTTCTGATTGCCGGTCAGATGCTCTACCGTTGAGCTACGTCGGAAGGTTTTTTTCAATTTGGATGAGTGTTTCAGGCTAATAATTATTGTTTATAAAAATAATTGTTACCCTTTGCGCTATGCACTTTTGTGCAAAATCTTGTCTTAAAAACTTTAGTTTATCAATTAATAAATAAGTTATCTGTTATTGTTTTGTGATTAAATCTAATATGTTTCACCAACTATCCTGTTTAATCAGAATTTAGCATTCCATTCGAATTTCCTGTACTAAAAAAAACTAGGAGGGACTGGAATAGTTTCCTTTTTTTTTGCTTGATTGGGCTCGTCCTTATCTTCAATTTCTTATATTTTTTAATGTTTTAACTACTTTACTTTATTTGCTTTGGTATAGTTTTCTCTTTCTTCACCTTCTTTTCTCTTTTCATGTTTTTCAAAGCTGCAGGAATTTATACTTCTCTTTTATAAAGAGAATATGTTAAGACGATAACTTGCTTCCTGATGATTGTAAGAATATTCATAACTGATTCAGGAGAAAAGTTAAACAACGAGTCTCTTGAAGTTGACGGCAGTGGCTCAGTGCTCAGTACTGTATCAAGTGGAGTTTGGGAAATCCATTATTGCAAATGATTTGAGTAAATATCTGTGTAAAAATACCTCCATTTGCGGAGATTTCCAATGTCATATCTTAAGATATAGGTCATTCACTACCTTGATTTTGTTCCAGCAATTTGGAGGTGAAATATATAGATATACTCGGATACATATTTTTTTACTTTAACTCCACACAGAAGGCTGTGAGGAAAATAATTTCCCTTAGGGCCTGTCATTTTTGGGGATGCTGTGTAGTCTTTTTTAAGGAGAGGAAGTTCTGGGAAGAAAAGGGGTATGAGGGGTGGGTAAGAATCTGGGGGTCAGTGTGTCCAGGGGTGACGGATGAATGGTTCCCGGGTCGGCGGTATCCATACCCGCCTCCCAAATAGAATTTCATGTGTCCGATGGATTATTTGTGGCCTGCAGGTAAAAAATCTGGCACGTTATATATATTTCGATTATATGGGTATATCCCTGCTCTTCGGAAAATTGAAAGTGCATTTTCCATTGTAGCTGTTTGAATATGTGGCTTTCCAAAAAGTTCAGCTCTTTGCGTCTATGATAAGTACTACCAGGGGTGTTAGTTGAAGTTTGCTGGTTTTCTCAATAAAGAAAACGCTTAATTCTCAAGGGAATCTCAAATTTTTTTTATTCAAAGTATTGTAATATGCAAGCACTGAATAACCATAAATTCATTTGAATTATATTCTTTTTAAATATGCCATCACTACAAGATAAAAGACGATCGGCGTACACTCTATTGTTTTAAAAACAAAGCAGCATTCGCTTTCCTGCCTCCCGCCGAGTCGGACGCATCGTTAGTACATCGTAGTGGCATCTACATAGCTTCTCACTCCTTTGCATTTAACCTTCTGAATTATAAGTTGTACGCGTTGAAAAATACATTTATTTAATGGTGACCCTTCTTTTCTTTTAATCTCCGCGACAACCTTTAACGTGAGATACTTGGTAAGTATACACACACATACACCAACCTCCATTAAATGAGTAACCAAGTCCCTTAACAAAAACGTTAAAGTATTGACCATCGGATTCTATACATTTTGCCTATCTTTGAGACAAATCATGGATACCATTCCAAAAAAAATTTCTCTTTCGAGGCAAACCATTCGACGAGCCATTTATCGACTTTTTCAAAATTGGCGAAGCGCTGCTCTGCGAGTGAGTGTCCCATCGATGCGAAAAGGTGATAGTCGGACAGGGCAAGGTCTGGAGAGTACGGTGGAAGCGATAATATTTCCCAATTCAATGCTTTGAGAGTGTTCTTCACTACTTTAGCTGTATGAGGCGGTTTGGCGGTTTTTTCGATTTGTCTCTCGTTCATTTGGTGTGGTACCCATTTTCCATACTTTTAGATCTTTCCCATGGCTTTTAAACGTTGGCAAATTGCTCCTCGTGTCACATTAAGTGTTTGGGCCAATTTTTGTTGCGATTGGGTTGGGTCTTCATCCAATAACGCCTGCAGTTCCTCGTCTTCGAACTTCTTCGTTGCACCAGGATGTTCATTGTCTGTTAAATCGAAATCTCCACTTTTAAATTGACGAAACCATGTCTCACATGTTCTAATCACTGAGCATGTTCACTATAAGTTTCTACCAGCAACCGAAGAGCTTCAACTGCTTTTTTCTTTTGATGAAATAAGAAAAGCAACGAATGCCGCAAATGCGATTTACTGGGAACGAAACTCGACATATTCACGAGGTAACCAACTATGAGACTATTATTTTGGCAGAATGTAACTTGTGTATTTTTGAAGGTTAATGTCCATAGAAAAATATGACATAGATGCCAAATCATAGAAATGTATACATATCTCTAGCGACATCTATGAGTAAAACCGGCAAACTTCAACTAACACCCCTGGTATGTCACCCGGATGGTTTCTTTGCCAAGTCTTACTTCATGACTGTAAAATGTGTTCAGAGCTGAAAAACTTTAACATCAAACGGCTAAAGTTTGTGGATGCAGTGTGGTGGGAAACATAATGAAATAATTCCCTTTTTTCTGGCCAGGTCAGTCATACGTATTTTTGTATGGGTTGTGTGACCGTCTAGTATCAGAAGCATTGGTTTTTCCTTGGAAGGTTTCATAAAACTAATGCCCCTTGGACTTCTTCACATATGTTCGAACCGTCAAAAATGAAAAAATGACCTGCTAAAATAACATGTTTTTATCATATAATAATGTATTTAAAATCAGGGGCATAAACAGGTACCAGGTCATGCCCCGAACCACTTATTTGTTTATGCCCTAAATCGACCCCTTAGAATAACAAGGTCCCATCTGACACATGTCATGCGATAATGTGCTCTAGGGAAAGCTACTTTAAGGTTCATTATCGCATAACATTGCCGCGTAAGACGAAACCTTGTTATTTCAAGGGGTCGAAATGGCAACATACCGAGTCGGCTCTATGAATTTGGAAGTCTTAATTAATAATACGAATAAATGTGTACCATTTGACACACATACACATTAATATAACAACGCGATGAAACTTTGGCAGCGTACTGATGCCATGATTGATTATTGATTCTTAGTTTTAAATTTACCGCTGCGTATAGCTGTGATTTACTGAGATATCATGCTACCCGTTCATGCCTCTCTTCCCGATCATGCCCCCGACCCTTTCTACCCTATTTCTTTCTTTGAATTATACATATTTTAAATTTGTTTCAATTTGTTCGAGGACTGTGATAAGACGCTAATTATTAGACGGGTAATATTATCTCTAGAAATAACGTAAAATGGTAGGAACTGAAACTCGCTTTAGGTATTTACAATAAGTCGTTTATTTTTATAATCGTGGGGTGAGTCTTAAATTAAGGTTGATCTTAATTAGGTACAAAATATCATTACAATTAGAGACTCAAGTACTTAATTCTATGTGAAGTATTGGTTCTTAAAATTAACTATTCACTTCGCTTAAATCTACATAAAAGTTTATATTCTTAAAACTAGATATTCACTTGGCTTAATTTTACGGGAAAGTTAATTCTCAAAACTAGAGATTCACTTGGCTTAATTATGCGGGAAAGTCTTAGTTATTCTACGTAAAAGTCTTTATCTTTAGGTATTGATACTACGTGAAAGTATAGTATTCACTGGGTGACAGGGTGGAAGAATTATAATAAGAGTTCAGAGACACTTCCCTTTACTGATGGCTATCCAGGGTCCAGTGGCTGGTCTTCGAAGGTTTGATCTCCGAAGGGCGAAGATCAGTATCTTCCTGGGCGGAAGCTTGGGGTCGACGCGACTCTAAGCTCTATGATGGTTTCTGGTCCGAACAAAATACATGCAGCTATCCTTTGTGCAATTTGTTCAAGGCCTTTCTAGTCTGGAAAAATTATTATCAATTGAGTTTGCACATGTTTAGAAAATAAGTATGTCTGTGAATTCTTATGGGTAATACCAGAAGATATGTTGATAAGACGGTGGTTAGTGCAGTGGGTATAATTCTAGGAATAATGCAAAAAGGTTAGGAACTGAAAGGCAATCTTAGGTAGTTAAACAAGTAATTTATTTTGATAATCGTGGGGTTAGTCTTAAACTAGAGTTAATCTTAATTACACACAAAAATTCAATAAAACTAGATAGGCAAGTACTTAAATATACTTGTAAAGTCTTTGTACTTAAAATTAACTAATTAGTTCGTCAAATCTACATAAACGGTTATATTCTTAAAATTAGAGGTTCACTGGCTTATTTTTTCGAAAAAGTTGTTTCTTAAAGTTAGAGAGTCAGAAGCACTTCCCTTTATTGATGGCTCTCCAGGGTCCAGTGGCTGCTTTGTATGCAGAGTCCTCGCGTTCGCACTAGGTATCCAAGTACCTCCGGATCGGAAGTAGGTACAACCGCGGCGATAATCAGAGGCCTGGGCGGTCTCCGGGGTTTGATCTCCGAAGGGCGAAGATCAGTAACTTCCTTCTGGGATGGAAGCGTGACACTCACTCGCGGTACAGAGCCTGGGCGACTCTGCCGTAGACCTCCGAAGGGCGGAGATCGGACTTCCTTCTCAGATGGAAGCGTAAAACTCACTCGTCGTCAGAGGACCTGGGCGGCCTCTCCGAGGAGTGAGAATAGGAACCTTCCTGGGCGGAAGTCTCAAGCCAACTCTCCTTCCTGCGCGGAAGACTGAACCCGACTGTCCTCTCGTCAGAGAGTTCCTGTCGCCTGTCTTCCTGTAGGGATCTTTTTATTACCCATATTGTTTTGCAGGCCGCTTTGCAGGGTGGCTCATTTACTTTGAGGTTTTTATTGCTGTCCAATAAAATCTCAAAGGAATTGCCGACTTTCTAAAATATTAATTAATAATAATAATAATAATAAATGTTTATTCCGGTATGTGTGGAGGTTAGTGCAGTCCCACACATTCCATACAACAATATACATTCAATAGTTATAAAAAAATATACAAAATATATACATACATCACATCGTAAAAATAAATAAATAAAGAAAAATAATAATTTAACTAAATAAGAGTAAGATAACTCCTTAAGGGTGCTGCGGCATTTATATTGTGAGGGGTCAATATATTTGTCCAGTATGCGTCGATGCTGGAGGCTGGACTGAGGCGGGCTTCCATGATGAGGATATTTCTGTTTATTCTTTCCCTCATTCCAGCCACCCTGGATCTTATAAGGGCTGCAAAACCGGAAACTCGCCCCTCCGTAAACATACTGGAAGCACTGCAGTATCTGGGGAGGCCAAACATTATGCGGAAGGCGTTATTGTACTGTACGCGAAGTCTTTCCATACTACTCTTTTTGTAGTTTGCCCAGAGGTCGCAGGTGTACAACGTTGCGCAGAAGGCAAGGAATAGAGTCCTTTTCACAGCGGTACTACAAAGGCGAAATCTTCTACTGAGCATATTCGATTTTACGCCGAGAGTTCGTCTTTGCCTATCAATGTCATCATCATCCATCAGAGTACTGGTGATTATGTGTCCTAGGTATTTGGTTTCTTCAGTCACCTTCAGGATCACACCGTTCAGGGTAGCTGCAGGAATACGAGTCGGGCCTTGTCTATATCTTATGATCAACAGAGCTGTTTTATTGGGGTTATAAGACATGTTTGTTTCTTCAGCAAACTCTTCGTAGATCTTCAGGAGAATGCGCAGCCCTCTTATAGATGGTGCCATTAGTACCATGTCGTCCGCATAACTGATGTTGTTCAGACACTGTCCTCCGATGTGGCAGCCTACCCATGCATTGTTTAGCCTTTCAGTTAGTTCGTCCATGTAAAGGTTGAACAATATCGGGGACATGCATCCACCCTGTCTGACGCCGCTCTTTAGGAGGAAAGGTTCGGAAAGACCATCTTTCCACCTTACCAGGTTTTCCTGCTGTCTGTGCCACAAGTCAAGAATGTGTATCACCTCCGATGATATTCCTCTATCTCTGAGTTTAGCCCATAACAACGGGTGAGAAACCCTGTCGAAGGCCTTACTCAGGTCAAGGAAACATGCGTATGAGGTGGTTTTCTTATTTCTGTAGTATTCTAGTGTTCTTTTCACAGTAAATATGGCTGCATCGGTAGAGGTCTGCTTTTTGAAACCCATTTGGTTGTCATTAGTTTCCATGCTGGGTCCGACGACTCGGTCCAGTAGTAAACGTTCGAATAATCTTGCGACGGCAGTAGCAATTGAGATCGGTCTATAGCTGTCCTGGGTGGTTGAATCCGACGATTTAGATTTGAGAATGGGTGTTATTATAGTTCTTGTCATATTATTTGGTAAGTATCCATTCTTCAAAATATCATTAAATAGCCTCGCCAGCAGCTGTAAAATTGGTCCTCCTACGTGTTTAACGTGTTCAAAACTCAGTCCGTCATGGCCTGCTGACTTCCCAGTTTTCATGTATCTCATGGCGGTGTTAATCATGTCTACTGTGATTGAGATGGTGCTGTCTTCATTTGTGAAATGACTAGATGGTGATTCACTTGAGGAGATCGGGGAAGTCGGAGTAGTGGTTGAGAAATGTTCTGCGAAAATGTTTGAGATTGATTTAGCGTTCGTTTCTCCATTTATGTTGCTTGGAATTTTACACCGTATGTTGCATTGTTTATTTGACTTATTCCAGAACTGTTTGAAGTCACGATTCTCTAAATCTCTAGCTATTTTGTCCATCTGAATTTTTTGTGATTCTCTATGACATTTTTTCAGGGCTAGTTTGAATGCTGCACGCTTTAACTTTCTTTCTTCCGCGATGGGGCCTGCGTGAGGTCTGCCATTCTCAATCCAAATCATCATTGCATGTCTAGATTCTGCGTATTTTTGTGCAACAAAATCGTTCCATCCGCATATTTGTTTGTATTGTGGTAAATTATGTTTACAACTGCTAAATGCTGAGATCGCCGCATTTCGAAGTGCGTCCACTATATGTGTGTATAGAGCATCAATGTTCGCACTTGCAGGGTTGCCACTTCCGTCGTACCATACTAGATCTTGTTGTATTTTTTGTAGAAATACTTGTGAATTTATGTTATACCTTTGGATATCGCGTGCATTTTTAGGATTCCATTTTGCTGGGTCGGTTTTCATACATGTATATATTTCGGTTGTTGGTATTCCGTCCGACTGTAGGGTCAACTCGAGAGGCCGATGATCAGTCCAGTCCACGTCGTAGTATATTTTCATATCTAGAACTTGCTTGAAGATATTTTTCGTCACTAGACAGTGATCAAGCCACCTGGTGGTGTGATGCGCGTCACTTATATAAGTATAGGAGTCTTCTGGTAATAATTCGGTATCGGCACATACATACTCATATTCTTGACAGAAAGATTTCAGTTCTATTCCGAAGAGTGAGTCGAGATTTGCATTAAAGTCTCCGATGATGATGGAATTAGTGTAATCCTTTTCGTCAATAATTGCTTGTAAGGTGGCGAGACAATTGACGTACTCCTCGAAGTGATCTACGGTGCAGGTTGGCATATACAAGGTGAAGATGCATAATGTTTCAGAATTAAGGCTCACCTCAATACCCGCCATGCGACAGTTACTCAGTGGGATCGTGACAGCCCTGAGACATTGCCTGTACAGCACCCCCACTCCTCCGTGCGGCCTGCCTAGCAGCGGGCCCATCGACGTATTGACGGCAGAGGTGCCCAAGCTGTTGAATTCCGGGTGTATATGGGATAAAAATTCTAAGTCCGTTGGGAGTAACCACGTTTCCTGAATTAAAACCACATCATGTGAATCGCACAGGTCATATATAAATTTTTCAGAAATGCGGACGGATCTACAGTTCACCGAAATGATCTTCAAATTTTTATTTTGCATTTTGATTATTGTTATGTATGCGTGACTCTTTAAATCTTCGGAAAACAATTCCCTCCGGCCATAGTTCCTCAGCTAGATAATTCTTTACATCGTTTGCTTTAACCGCAAGTTTGAATGAGTTAAATGGAGTTACATGGAAAGGATTTATTCTTTCTACCTTTGCTCCATTTAAACCATTATCTTTTAGGTAAGTGATTATGTCATTTCCTGTAGTGTTAATCGCAAATCGTGATACGTATACCGATGCACTTATATCAGCAGATTTTAATGTCGTTGACTGCGCTTTGCCTCTCAGATTACGGGTGAGTTTCTTCTTGTGTGTGACAAGTTTAAACCCGCTCTCTTCGGTGACGGCTGGTCGCGGCCGTTGTATGTTCCTTCCCTGCTTGTTCATTCCTACACTCACACTAACGGTAGGTGTAATTGTGTGCAATGCTCGTGTATCGTGTGTGCACAATCCATTCGCACTATGTCTGTTGGTAGTGTTGGTCGGCGGCGTCGTCTGCACTTGTATCTTGCCTTTGCAAACATCTACATACGATTCAGGTTTTGCGTGTGTGTAGGTGTTGTTTACATCCTCAGAAGTTTGAGAAGTACCCACATTAGTGTCATTGTCATGTTTTGACAGATTCGGAAGTGTTTTGTGCTCGTTGTGAACACTCATCTCTTTTATTTGATTACGAAGTGAATTTAGTTCTTGCATGATTTCAGCAGTGTTTGTGCTAGATGATTCATTGATATCGCTTT
>JAHDVE020006392.1:0-125199 GCA_022606495.2 Halesus radiatus | reverse complement strand
GTTTATCATGTATTATTCATTATGGTTTTGTGCCACATTTGGGGTTGACGTTAGAGTTGTTTTGACAAAACGAAAGGATTGAACCAGGACTTTGAATATATTCATGTTTCAGGAGGGAGGAAATACAAAAGCTGGCAAATGGAAAAGCACGAAGCATAAAAAGGACCCATTCTCAAGCGGAAAATGTTAACCGTGTGCTAATTTTGGTAGCGCATTTGACGTGTCTTTCGAGTGTGTGCCGTATGCATAATGGTATCGGTTTGTTTGAAGATATTTATTTCGCATGTAAATCTTTAAGATTAGATTGTTCGATGCATATTCAGAAATCCTAATTAAATAAAATAATAACACATTGTTTTAACTACTTTATTATTGTAATAAAACCGACATGTCTCGGAAGCAATCCTCACTACTCCAAGGTTTATTTTAAACTAAATTACAAGTACGGACTTTCATATTATATTGTCAGAGAGGATTATAATGTAAGAGCTTGGTGAAGGGTGGGGGGGGGGGGGTAAATTAAGTTATAGGCCATAGTTTCCATACAACGTTACCATTAATATTGCAGTATATATATTTTTTCCATTATTCAAATCAAGCTGTAGTTTTTCTCCAAAAAATGATAAGTGTTAATCATTTTAATTGTCCCTTTATCCTAATTTCTAAGTTCCTCGAAGCTTTATCCAAATTTAAAGGAAATCACAATCCTTACAATTTTATTAAAAAGCCCAACATTTTTTCACTTAGTTTATTAATTTGCGTGGAACGCTGGCTGAATTGTATCACAGCAATAAAGCGGTCAGAACAAAGTTTTATTATGATTTTGATTAACATGGTGAGACAAAATAAGTTTGTTGTCATTGAACAAGTGAAACGATAAATTTAAATTATTGACATGCTTAACCTCAGCATCTCACAATGACCTCCACCATACGAAGAAGAAGTCTCACATGGCTTTAAAAATACTGGCAAACAGATTATTACGAAGATGAAATAGTAACGGAAATAGAAATAATCTTTGGTCACAGAAATCCTCTCTGAAACGAGAACCAAAAGTGGAAATAACTCATACAGAAAACATCTAACCGTTACTTTCGTAAAACTATTCTTCCAACAAAATCTGGCTATTTAAAATACCATTTCACGTGTCGTGAATCCCTACTTCTTGTATTACCCAGTGGCAGCTGGTTACTCGTGTACTGTGTAGGATGCTTGACGCAAGGATTGAAAAGATGTTATTGCTCGTATTTATATTGTAAATCCGATTAAGGTCTTTAGTAAAACGAGCGTTTTTTTTGGTTTGATATGTTTGGGTCGCCCACCCAGATTTCCTATGATCTTCATATGAAATAACCATTTAAAATTCTCTCTTTTGCCTTCTTTTATCTTTCGGAGAATAAAAAAATATGTTGTGAACAATCTTTCATCTAAAGCCATATAGAAAGCAAATGTCTTGTGGTATGACAAACTCGAACATGAAATTGATTTTACCTTTGTTTTAATAACACCCCTTTCGGTGGCGACAAGGTTTTGCTTTTCTATTTTGTATAAAATATTTATATAATTTTCAATATATTGGGCTCACATTCTTGGAACCTTCCATTTGGTTTGAGGTTAGAAAGGAATTTCGAAACCTCTAAGAAAATTCATAAAACATATCTATTTAAAGGGGGATACAATTTTTAAAGAGACATAAAGCGCCCTTGAGGTGATTTTAGGTATTAAACGGGGCTCAAAAAAATTGACCGTTTATTAGAGAGAGAAATTCCAAAACAATGAAAAAGAGAGGGCGCCATAAAAAAGAGAATCCTTAGATAATTGTTCAGTGTTTTTCTGAAAGTCCATTTTCAATCGATTCAAATATCTTTCAAGGCATATATTTTGCATTCAAAGATTTTCTGATGTCTTCAATATATTTCAAGTACCGCGTCTTATAACCAGATATCTCGTTTTGATTTATGACCATGAAAATTTATCATTTTTATTAAGTTTGTGTTTTAAACGAACCACTTTTCATAATATATTTGTATAACAGGGTACGGTACTTTACACGCCTAAGTGGTTAAATTTAATTATGTCTTTTGTAAAACCTGGTATGTAAAATATATATATATATATATTATAAAATTACGTTCTTTAAGTATTTTAGTTATGTTATTATTGTGAATGAAAAAATGGAATTCTGCGAAAACACAACAATAAATAAACAAAAAGTTTCCGCCAAATTTTTATCCAATTCTCTGGAGTTCTATTTCCATGTTTATTTTATCACTGTGTTACACAATGGCATATTTTATATTTGACCAATAATTAGGGTCAGTTAACATTATACAGTCCTCATGAAATTTGGGTAAAAGCGAAACCTGGTATGCAAATAAAATATTAATATTATCGTTACAACATAAAAACTACAATTCAATAAAAAAAATGTATTTAAGTCCAGTACAAGAAAAGTCAGCTGCCGCCATTGGTTCACCCACACTTTGCCTGCACAGATATGTGAGTTTATGCTCTAATTTAATCGGCGAGCTTTATGACTTGTAAAAATGTTATTATTTTATTTTAAGGCAAGCGGCTTTGGACAAAGCCGTGAAGATTTTTGTTCGGGACTTGCCTCTGTCATACTAGGGCTACCCTTTTCACACCCATTACGTACAAAACCGCTTGAAAGACTATAAATATTTATATTCCGTTTTCTGGGTAGCCATAAAAAACAAAAAGCCTGAGAATCCATAGCTAAGTAACCGTTCATATTTTAAACGCTGTTCAAGAGACTGCTCTGGCATTTTAAGAAATTTTTGCTCATTCGGTTATCGGGAAGCATTTTTGTACGTCTAAAAACACTGAGGATTATTATTATTATTTGTTTTTATATGAATACCGCACAAGAGTCAACTTCTCCCAACCATCTGGAGCCAGTGAGACTATGGCATTCCAAATTGGGGAATGTTGTGAGGCTGAAGAAATTGGGGAGGGGAAGAAGAAGGGAAGAGGAAGGTAGGGTATTCCTGGCTATTCAGATCTGGTCACAAAACATCGCTAAAAGCCATTTCAAGCAACGTTTCAATTCTGAATGGTGGTCTTTCACCGGGGCGATACTGAAATTATCTTCCACTCTGGAACGTGCGTAAATATACCATATATTATTTTTAAATTAATTAATTGCCGGGCTTTGAAAAATATTTTATTAATTATTTTTTTTTTTTTTATTATATATTTATTTCTTGCTAAAGCAATCCCGATGAGTTTCAAAACTCATTTTAGGACGGGAGGAATTTACAATACATAAGTAGGAGATAGTACATACAATTTTACATTGACACCAAAATATCAAAAATAGAAGTTTCACATACAGACAGAAATAATTTTATAAGGCCAAGTTAAATAGAACAACACACAAGAGAAAACATATAAGGGAACAACAAAATATACAAATATGGATTTACTGATTTTCATTTTTTAAAATCCTTAAAAAGTATTCCTTTATACCATCATTTTGGGATTTTTTATTTTTCTGGATGGTTTTGTACATATCTGGAAGCGAATTATAAAGTGTGTAGGCAATGTAGTTTAAAGATTTTATTCCATATTTTGTAGTGTGTGTTTGAGGAATGCGGATTTTATTGTTATTTCGAGTATTGTGGTTGTGGATGTCTTGATTGTAAAGTGGCTTGACGTTAGTGTGAGTTGATTGTTGAGTAATTTGTAGGATGGTGCTGGTGATTTCATACTTAGGAAGGATCGTGATTGGAAGGATACCGGAAACTGAGTAGATGTCCCTGACATGAGTGTCCCATGGAAGTCCAAAAACATTTCTGAGGGCTCGGTTTTGAACCACCTGCAGATCAGCAATCAATTTCTTCGAGGCAAAGCCCCAGATACAGCAGAGATAGGAAATGTGTGAATGTACCATGGCGTAATATACTGCAGTTAGTAACGGAATGGGTAGTAATCCTTGAAGTCTATATAGCACACCAGTTATGGGGGTAATTTTCTCCTTTACATGATTTATGTGGAGGTCCCACGAGAGTTGAGAATCTACTATAAGGCCCAAATATTTTGTTGTCGTTTTCTTTTCGAGGCAGTTGTCACCAATTTTGATATCGAGGCTGGAATTTTTCTTGTTGCCGAATAGTAAATAATGCGTTTTTTTTACGTTAAGGGTCAGTTTATTTATTCTCAACCAGGTTGTGAGATGGGAAACATCGGCATTCATTTCCATTTCGAGTTCCGCTAGGTTTTTTTTGTTATAAAAAATTACAGTATCGTCCGCATAAAGTTGAAGAGTTCCTTTAATGCCCCACTTTGTTATGTCATTAACATATATTAGAAATAGCAACGGTCCAAGAATTGATCCCTGTGGCACTCCACATGTTATTTCACCCAATTCACTCATTTCTCCACCCAGTTCTACTGCCGAAAAGCGATTTGATAGGTAAGATCTGAAAAGTTCCAGAGGAGTACCAACAATACCCAAATGTTTCAGTTTTTCGATCAATACGTTATGGTCCACCGTGTCAAACGCCTTCTTTAGATCAATAAATATTGCCGCTGTAAAATCTCCATGGTCAATATGTTTCTGCAGATTTGATATGAAATCGAAAGCTGCACATTTAGTGTTAGATCGTCGTCTGAAACCGTATTGTTTTGAGGTGAGAATTTTGTTTTGTTCGAGATATTTCAATAGTCTTTCTTTGATGACACATTCAAAAATTTTGGAGATAGCTGGAAGTATAGAGATTGGACGATAATTTTGGACATTTTTTTACATTCGTCTTTATGTATAGGAATAATTTTTGCAACTTTTAGTTTGTCTGGAAAGATACCTTTTGACAGAGAGAGATTTATTAAGAATACGAGGTCATCCACCAGTTCCTCCTTGCAGTTTTTGAGAAGGAGAGAGGTTATACCATCGGAACCAGCTGCCGCTTTAGATATGCATTAGGTAATAATATTAGTAAAACTCTCATTATAAACAAGGATATGTTTTTGCAGTACGTACTTACTGCCATATTTTGGGTTCTATCTTATACTTGAGAATTTTGTAATCAAGTTAAAATAATTTTCAACCAATAATATTTTCTTTAGTTATTGTGGTCTTTGGGGTGAAAAAAACTATAGATAAACAAACGAACAAATGATGCAAATAAAATGTTAATAGAAAAAATTAGATAAAAATGTCTGGTCTCCATTTCTAAGTATTTTAAAGAATCCTAACAATATAATTTCTTAAAATAATTCGGAGATTTACCAAACACTTCGTAATTCATTTTCATAGCCGGGGCAATAACAGATGGCAATTTCCTTAAATAGCATTCACGTTATTATAAATCAATCAAGAAACTCGGGAAAAAAGGAAATGGGATAGGGATCGGATTAGTCGAAGACACAAAAACAAATGCGAAAACAGAAAAAAACACACCCAACGTAAACAATAATCAAAACAAACCGAAATGTCGGTTGTTGATGATGGCAGACGATGCGACAGCAGCGCTGCGTATTAGCAAAGAGATGCGTCAGCAGCGAAGAGATGCGTCAGCAGCGAAGAGATGCGTCAGCAGCGTCAGCTAGGTCACGTGACCCCCGAAATCGCTCATTTGAATTGAACATGTTCTAATAGAATTGCGAGAATGTTTAAAATCTACTAATTGAGTTACTCGCAGGAAATACTTTGCCATAAGTAAGATGCTCAAACTCTATTATTTGTAAGAATACCGTAAGGATTTATGCTATGATGGGTTTCTTTATAATAAGTGTTTCTGTATACTCATAGTATAATGTACCAGTGATATGTATTTATTGCAAATTCAAATTGTGTGTTGTAAATGTTGTTAATCTACTGTGAATGTTAATTATGTATTTTAAATATTAAGTATGTTTGTTTCTAAAAACTGTACTGCAGTTTCTAGATGTGATTCTAAGAGTTGGAAAAAATACATAATGTATTGTATATACGTTTTAATAAATAAAATCTGTGTAGCCGAGGTCTTACTGAAATAGTTTGGTTATCGTGGGTTTTTCTTTCTCGATAGTGTCGGATTGCGACCTATCTTTTGGAAAACACTGGTTGGTGATTTACCGACAGGTAGTTAGTTATGTAGTCGAAAATACATAATTTTTTGTTCTTATGATCTTAGTGAAGATAAGAAAGCAAAGAGCTTTAACGTTTTTTAAATTTAATTTAATAGTATTAGCGCATGTTTTAATATCAAGCATAAACCTCAAGCTATAAAAAAAAATAACTCTATGATTATCGCAAAACCATATTATACGGTATATTATATTATTGACCGTAGAAATATGACTCTGAAGTCGTGATGTAAAAGTAGTGATGTAAAACTAAAAAAACGTTTTATTAATTGTGTTTATTTGATTTTAAGAAACAAAATGGTTTTTTTAATACAATATATACGTACGTAAAACATTGGCCCTATCAGTGATAAGTACGATAGATCAATAGTTAAATATTGTATTGAAATATGAAGCAGAAAAGACACAGAAAAAAAGAGATAACGATCGCATGTTGGGACTCTCTATCTCTCCGTGACCGGCGCTCTATCCAATTAAACTAATACCACCTAATTGTTATTATATTCGATTTGTTAATATTATTTTCAATGATGAAAAAATTACAATGAGGTTTATCAGCTTCAATAAGTCATGCCATTAAGAATTGAAGTTAATTATTTTGTTTAAATATGTCTTACGTTTTAATGTTTACGTTTAATTAAATTTTATGTACATTCATTTAAATTAAACAATATTGTAACTTCCTGTAAACAGAGATCTTGGATTTAGTTCCAGAAGCGACTGATACCTTTTTTATTTTGTGTCTTTTTCTGTTTCATGTTTCATTTGAAATTTGTTAATTATTAATAATTACCTTCTTTAATGATTAAAAACCATTATTTTTCTTATAAGAGGTTAAACAAGATTTAGCCAAAAAGTGTCTTGTGCTAATGTTGGTTAGAGATAGGAATTATATTTTTCATTAAATTAGCAATAAGATAAAGGGAAAAGGAAGATAGGATGGGGATTGGAGATGCTCTCGATACGTTCTATATTCGTGCATTAATTTGTGGTCGTACGCTTACTTCGGTTCGATATTCCTAGAGGTTATTGTTAAGAATGTTGATATTATTAAATTGTGAGTTTCATTGCGCATATTATATGAGGAATCGGGGTAATTATCCCGTATTATAAGGTTAGTTCTATATAAAAATCACAGGTTCTGGATGAAAACAAATAAGATTACGAATAAAAACTAACACCAACTTGGATAGTTTGGCCCTCTCTATCCTAGTTAATGAATCAAACCTTCCTTCACATCCCCTTCACCTTCAGCCTCACAACTTTCCCTAATTAATGGAAATACCATAGTCCTACTTGCTCCAGGTGATTAAGAGCAGTTGGGACTCTTGTACGGTATTCACATAAAAAAACAACAGCATATCAATTCCGGGAAGATTTTTTAAAGAAGGGATTTACATACCTCGAGAAGAACAAAATCATTAACGACCGCCAGTACGGATTCCGGCGGAACCGCTCGTGCGGTGATCTTCTCGCGTATGTGACGCATGTTTAGGGGCTGTGCCTGGAACGTTATGGTGAGATTCAAACGGTCTCACTTGACATTTCTAAGGCCTTGACTTGTCAACAAACTGCCTTCTTACGGACTTCCCGTTTCCTTGTGTACAGTGATTGCCGACTTTTTGAGGGAGAGATCGATTCAGACGGTTGCTGATGGTTTCATCTCTTCCTCGCATTCAATAAATGCTGGCGTCTCACAAGGATCGGTTCTATCTCCGACATTGTTTTTGTTGCACATCAATGACCTCTTAACATGTGCACCAACCCATTGTTACGCGGATGACAGTACAGTCCATGATTGCTTTTTGTTTGACAAGCCCCCAAAGGGCACACAAACTCCAACGGCTCGGAGGGCTTTGAACAGAGAATGGGGTTATTCTTACCCCAAGAGGGTTTCCTCTTGGGGTAAGAATAACCCCGTCGAATTTAATATTTCAAAGACCCAATCATGTCTGATTACGTCTAAAAGGGATCGAAATGACAATCTAGTCTCCTTCAATGGAAGCAATCTTCCCAACAAGCCCTCCATTGATATGCTTGGTGTAACCTTAAGTGATCAGCTCAGGTATGGGGGCTCCATCGAAACCCGAGTAAAGTTAGCCTCTCAGAAGTTGGGCGTATTGTACAGAGCCCGCAGATACTTTAATAGTACACAACTGCTGACCCTGTACAAATCGCAAGTGCGCCCCATTGTAGAATTTGGCAGCCACCTCTGGTCAGGAGTCCCAAAATATCTGAAAAAAAACCTTGACTCTGTGCAGAAACGGGCGGTCCGTTTGATAGATTCGCCTATCTTAATAAATGGGTTGCAATCTTTGGAGCACAGACGTCGGTGGGAATGCTGTCCTTGTTCTACCGGTATTTTAATGGAAGATGCTCCGAAGAACTAGCGTCATTGATCCCTTCGGCACTGGTGCATAGTCGGGAAACACGCCAAACGCGCGCCCAACATTTGCACACGGTTGACATTTGTCACATGAGAACGGGTCGCTTCTACGACTCGTTCTTGTGTTCAACAGCTCGGCTGTGGAATGATCTGCTGGCCTCTGTGTTTCCTCCATCCTATAACATGGGTCTCTTCAAGACCCAAGTTCACTCCTTCCTATCCTCTAAAAGATCCTCCACACAGCATCCCTAAAGATGATATAGGCCTTGAGGGAAATTATTTCCTCCTTGGTCTCCTGTGTGGAGTTACTGTAAAAAAAAAAAAAAAAAAATAGGAAGATAATGTGAACTAAACTAAATGTTCTCCGTCCAAAGGCATTTTGTTCGACTTTCATTTTAAAATAAATAAAATTTTGTAGTCCTTTGTATTTACCGTTCCTCATTATATAATATTATATTTTGACGAAAGCGTTTTAGTTTTATGTGTTTTGGCGTGATCGCTTCAGTGTGGCTTTTGATCTTTATTTACCAACTACATATTAATTGGTTACTCATATCCACGAAATTTCAAATAATCCGAAACGTATTTACGTTTCGAACATCTATCAAACGTTTAGGAGCAACTTTTATCCGTTTTTCATGTCGTATCTCTGCAAAATTATACACTCTCAATACAATTGATATGTTTTAATTCAAAAAGATTGCAGAAATTACATACATAAAGTGGAATATCATGAATCGTATATTTATGTCGATTTTTAAGAAATACGTACAATAAAAAATTCAACTTGTTCTCCATAATTATCGATCTGAATTCGTCAAAGCCTTTTGGAATTGAAGTCAAAAGCATACAACACATTTTTCATTCACCTTATCTATGGATTTAATTATTATTTATGGGTTTGAGAGCTGGAAAAATAATAAGGAGGCAAGAAATCCTTTTTATAGATTAAATTTTAGATTAAATCTCTTTAAAACTGAAGACACTTTTGTTGAATTTGTTGCTGGTTCGATGTATAGTTCATACTCGTTTCAGAACTTCTCCACCTATATAAATAAATATCAGAGGCATACGGAAAGATTTTTCTTACAGAAATAAAAATAAAACTTTTCTTGTAGCCCATAGAAACTTCAAATGAATTCTTGAAAAGAAAAAAAATGTTTTAAGCTATTTCACTGATGTGTAAATGCTTTAAATCTTTGTTTTCGCACAGCATCTAGCTTCGTACAATTATTATAAGAACTTTGATATGTTTTGAATTTCTGAAAGCTTGGGATCATATTAAGGCTCTTTTATAACTTTGCACTCTTGTTAATTAAACGACCACCAGACCAGAAATAATGTATTGTGGCGACATAATAATCATTGTTGTATTATGTTTGAATTTAACCTTTACGTGGCTCACGAGGTACCGAGTAACTTTTCGGTTTTTAAAATATATATATTTTACGTTCCAGTAAGTCTAATCGGCTAAAATTTCGTGACATTTCCATAAAAGTGGAAATGAACAATTTAACCTTTAGCTATGCAGAGGGTATCTGTGTAGGCAAAAAACGCTGAAGTAAATCGTACACATTCTAATGACTGATGAGATACTCGGGTGCCTTATATGTTTTATATTGAATTATTTACAAGGTGAAATAAGAATGTCAATATTTGTATTAATATTTCAGTTATATTGGTTAAATATAAACATCAGAGTGACAATTTATGTCTGAAAATATTATTTAGAAGTTTGTTCGTAATTAAGTATACTGATAGAGTGTTAATTAAATTTCTATGAACATAATACATACATACATACATACATATTTAAATACATAATTCCTACTCTATCTTGATGTCCTACTTAGGTATTTGTAAATGAACAAAAAATATATTACCTTCGAGGAAAATCCCAGAACGACTTGAACCAGCTCCCGTATCAACCATAATTATGTCAAGTAATTTTGTAGAAAAAAATTAACGTTTGTCAGTCTGTCTGTCCTCAATTTTCTCGAAAATTACGTGATCGATTTCGCTGAAAATAGCATAGTTTGTTCTTATTAGTGACGGGAAGGTTTAAAGAGTAATTTGAATGAAATCCAATATGCAAAAATTTTGTTATAACGTTTTAAAATTACTATAAAAAAAATTTAACCCACCATGTTGTATTGAGGATAGCCCGTAGATATACCACTCTGATTAGTCACAGATTAGATATGCAAATACGAAGATTTGCTTGGGTAGAATATTTTCATAATGGAAAATACAAGTAGGTATGTACTTACGAACTTTATTATTTAGATATATGAGTATATTCAAAAAATATTTTTTTATTGAAATAAACTTCTTAAAACATTTGTTTTGGGGGGGAGAGGGGGGAAGATGTACTTTTCTTCAGTCATATAAAGGTTGAAACAATAAGATTCCTGTGAATTGAATCAATAACGGAAACACCATTACATTAGATTGTATAACTACATCAAAATAGTGTGTAATAATTTCTTCAAAAGACGCGTAATCACTTTGTGGCGTAGAAAAAGGAATTACTTTGTTTAAACAACTGTTTTAATACATAAATATCTACATATTTTAGAAGCAAAACTCCGCTCATTAGTGTATTGTTTATCCCGATCTGGAAAGCTTTGCTTCTATAATATGTAGATACTTGTATATTAAAAACAGAGGTTTAAACAAAGTTTTTTTTTATTATTTCAGTGTGTAATACTTAATTATTTTTTCACTTTAAGTATAGTGTCAAAGTAGTACTTGCTTTCTATAAAAAAATGTTAATAAAACATATTCTGCTACGATCCAGGGTTCTAGATAGGTACAGGTTTTACTTAGGTAAACGAGTAGATATGTTTATGATCGAGGTTATTTCACTTGATGAACCAAGTTATAATAGGTACCACGTACACACTAATTGATTGAGGATGTTTTCAAAATATTGTTTTTGACAAGTTGTAATCCCGAAAGGCTTTATTGTTCGACTTCAGAACACGATATAATCTCTAAAATAAGTTAATTATTACACGTTTCCAAATATAGGTAGTTATACTATTAGGAAAACCTCATTTAAAAGTTCTGCATAATGGAAAATATTTCACACCGGCTTTTTCATGTTTTTGTAACGTTTTTTTATTTCATACCATCACAGCGCCCTTGAGGTGATTTTTCACAAAAAAACGGCACTATTCAAATCATCCCAATATTATTATTGTACCATTAACACTTCATAGTTGCCAAATCAAAAAGTTGTTTTAAAATAAGCAATTTATCGTCTTAAGTTCAAGTGAGTCAAACTTTTAAGCATGGCTGTAGCTGTTGCATTAAGCACTTTTAACAACGCAAAAGTTCCATTCATTTTCCAGGAAACTACTAATCCTATTACTTACACTGTCTTCAGGAAAGCACAAACTATCTCCGTACAAACTATATCCTGGAAATATATTACGCATTGAAATTTCACCTTGTAATATTTCCGGGTTTGAGGAAGAGTGTGCCACCTATGAAATGAGGGTTTGGAATGTTAACAACATTCATTTAACATGATTTTTAAGCATCTATCTCAAATATAGGTCGCACAATCCTGACAAAAAAAATTATGCAGATTTTTACGAATATTAAGGTCCCCACAACTCAAAATCCCAACCAACAAATTTAAATAATGCTTACAGACCCGGCTATCGCAATTCAAAACACACGCAGAGGCACGACAGGCAATTGTCTCTGTGTTCTCTCTTGTAAAACATTGTTATGTATATTTACGTAATTTTTTAAAAATATTTATCTATATATTTTGGGCATGTACTTGTTCATGTTATTTTCCTGTAGTTTTTTTTATGATATTTTCATATGCATATTTGCTTCAAAAACTCTGCAAAGCCAAATATTATGTACGAATAATTAACAATCCTGTAATAAATTATATTAATAACTTACTGGAGTGCAACTTCGTTGTACGTCCTATTTGAATTAAATGTATTTCAAAATCAATGAACTTTATGTGAAATCGTGATTAGATAATTTAAAGTTGTTTATCTTTAGTAAAGCGAATGAAAAGTTTCAACGAATAGAGTGGAGCAATTTTAAGCATTTCCTCAAAAAGTATTCAAGATATTTTGAACCGAAACCGCTCAGATCATTTAAGCCAATGGGAGTTCCCAAGGTGTTGCGATACGAGAGAATATTTGGAAACTGTCGTTATCACCCTTTCTGCAGCATTGAAAATTGTCTGTAATTTGCAAGTGTTTATTTTGGGGAGGTGTGCGTATACACGTACGCCAATAAAATGAGCGAATCGTGAAACAACTTCAGACTTTCTAACAAATTTTTTGCACTAGCTGGAAACCTATTCCTATTTCTTGATAAAACATAATTACAAAGGCATGCTCGATGTCTGCCTCACTAGGAAAATTCCTGTTCCGAGACAGACGTAGGAAGTACATACGTTATATAATTAAATAAAAGAAATATAAGAACAAAGATATGGAAGGAGTTTTACGATATTATATAGGTGTATAGAGGTGAGGTTGTATACATTTATGTTATATTTTGGTAGTTTCATAATCCAAATGAGAATATATGTAGAAGTAAAAAAAAAAAAATTGCACACACCTAAAGACAAATATATATTCAAAATTGAGTAGTCATGTCTAAGAATGTGTATTATAATAGTTAGCAATAATAGTAAGTCATATTTTAATAATCCAAAGTTTTATTTCATGTTTAAATTTAGTCAGTGTTTCTATTTGTCTAGTCTTAGCTGATAGTGTATTGTATAATTTGTATGATATGCATTTAAAGTGTCTTTGTTCAAAAGGAATTTGGAGAGAATGTTTATTTTTGGTTCATGTGTAATGTGGAGTATGTGTTGATTTTTATTATTTAATTGTTTTGGTGCAAATTAACCAGAATGTATCTAGCAAAGAGCTACTTTATTTTCATAAAATTGATAATATTGAAGATCGTATGGTAGAGAGTACTGGTAGAGAGACGGAGATTGAGAATAATTTTTTATAAATCATTTTTGGGCTTTAATGACGGGATTGAGGGCATTAGAAGAAGCATTATCCCAACCGGCGATACTGTATTCAATGTGGGATTGACATAGTGAGTAATATACTGTTTTAAATATCTTAAGATTAATAAAATTGCGTGTTTGTTTGCAAAAGTATATAGTTTTACGTTTTTTATTTGTAGTGTTATGTTGTTTCCAATGTTTTTGTTGAGTTTCAGTCAATGTTAGTCTGTGTTAAGTGTTTGATTTTGTTTACTCGTTCGAGTCATTAGCAGTAACAATTTCGATTCAAAGCTGAATTTTCATGTATTTTTATTGTTAGGTTTTAGTGTCAATTTTGTTGTTACGTTAAATATTAGTTAGTTAGAAAGAAGCCAATTTTTCACCTTTTGAATTCCTTCTTCCGCTTTTGCGTAGACGATTGGCCAGCATTTTGCTCGGAATAGTAGAATTGTATTATCAGTAAAACAAACAATTGTGGCATCGATATCTGTATTACACAACTCATTGATATATATTAGGAATAGTGTTGAACCCATGACACTGCCTTGGGGAACCCCATTACTAATTGGCAGATTACGACTCTTTGTAGTTCGTAATTTAACACGTTGGGACAGGCCTGTTAAGAAACTAGGGAGAATATCTTGTTCCTTATTCCTAATACTAATATTAAACATTTTACGTTGTAATTTGATATATGAAATTATATCAAAAGCTTTGCAGGAGTCTAGGAATACAGATAGGCATTTTGAGCCTTTATCCACTTAGCCAGAAACGTGGTCAGTGATCGTGACTGTAGAATCTTAGGGGCTTTTATGTTTTCTGAAGCTGAATTGATAGAGGTTGCTGTTTTCCAGGTATTCTATAATACTGGTATTCAAGATCTTTTGAAATACTTTGGTAGAGGGACTTAAGCAACGTAATTGGGCGATATTTATAGATGTCAAGTTCACAATTATTATTATTATTATCAAATGAAACAATCAAACATTGTACACATGAACAGTAACAGAATTATAGTAATGTATTATTTCAATATAAAAGTTAACTTGGATGCCATGAATTAAGAGACGTTTTTTGCATATTAAGTCTTCAAGGCTTATGTTGAGATGTCATTTAGTAGCACAATGCCATGTAGTCATGTAGTCTGCATGGCAGATCATGGTGCCGCCTCTGACAGTAGTTGTTTGATACAAATAACTTGTAGCATTCCAGGAGGTATTGACTTTCTGTCAAATTATGAATAATTTTGTTCGCTGTTTGCTACTTTTGAAATGGTGTTTTCAGATTTGTAGTTGGTAAGTAAAATTAGATGTGGTACACGGTTCAGTTAATGGGTGATACTTGTCAACAATGAAACAAAATTCAAGTCATAAATAAAAACATTATGTGAAAGCGGAGGGACTCACTCGCGATATCGATGGTATATACGAGTATACCATAGATTTAGTTTTAATTTTGCCAGTCTAACGATGCCTGTGACAGGGTGAAACCGGTCCGGTTGAAAATAAATATGTGGAAAAAAGTTACAAAGGTTTTGTTATAAAAAAAAATAAAAATCATTTGAATCGACTTGAGTTCTGTTAGATACATATTTTTTCATATAAAGAGCGATTTTTCAAAGTTGTCCGACAGAAATCCATGTTGATTCAGAACCATTAGATGGTTAATATATCGACCCCTTGGAACAAGGTTCCATCTGACACAGCAAGGTCATGAGATTATGTGCTCAGGTAACTTTAACACTCATTATCGAATAACATTGCTGTGTCAGATGGAACCTTGTTTTTCCAAGGGGTCGATAGGGGGAAATTTTATGTGTAAATAGTTTTTAAAAAAGTTTCGGTATTATGGATAGCACACATTGGTCTATAATTAGTTATATCACATTTATTTCCCTTTTTAAATATAGGTGTTAGATAACAACGTTTTAAAATGATATGGAAGCAACCCGTGTTAAGGGATTGATTAAACAATAAAAAAATCGTCTCAGCCAGTGAAGCAATATAATTTATAAGGATATTGGGAAGCAAATTAAAGGGTCCTGCATTCTTGTTTTTGTCTAGAGATTTAGTTTTATGTTTAATGTCGCTTATATTGATATGTAATACAGGGATATATATGTTCTCGTTAAAAGACGAAGGTGGTATACTCGTATAATTGTCAGGGATATCTTTATCATAGACACTTTTCAAGTAGTCAGCGAAATAATTAACCTTTACTTTCATATCATTATCTACTCTTTTCTTTGAAATGCATTGATAAGGGTAAGAATTGTTTGTTTTTTTTAAAGAGATAACATGATTGAAAAAGTTTCGTATGTTCGGTGTAAAAGAATTTTAGATTTCATAAATATAATTAAAATATGATTTTTTGACAGTTTTTTTATATTTAAAAAAATATATATATATATATTTAAATGTTACAAAAAAAATACAATGTGAAAAGTCCCGATAAATTAATATTTTGTAGTTTGTCTAACGGGAGCTTGTTATTAAAAACTAA
The DNA here is from genome assembly GCA_022606495.2 of Halesus radiatus. Taxonomy (NCBI): domain Eukaryota; kingdom Metazoa; phylum Arthropoda; class Insecta; order Trichoptera; family Limnephilidae; genus Halesus; species Halesus radiatus. The sequence goes on along the minus strand of JAHDVE020006392.1, from coordinate 109,213 downwards.
TATTTTACAGTTACGGTGTCAATATGTATATATATATATATATATATATATATCTATATAAAATAAAAATAAAACATATGTAACAAACTTTAAACATAAATATATTTCAAGAATCTTATTCAAAAATATTTCTACAAAAAAAAACATAAAGGATAACAAAAAATCGCACATAATATAATATTTCCTTATTATCTAATACTACAAATCGCTTCTTTCAGCTAGTCAAGTTTTCAATATATTCATTAACTGTTTTTATTTCAGCGGGTAACATATTTAAACAGCTAGGAATCGTGTGATATAAAGTCCTATCTCCATATTTGTTTGTATGCTTATGAAACATTAATTAATCCTTCATTAAGATTGAGACTAGTATTATAAGTGTGCTCTATTCTATTTGTATTATGTATAGGGTTATTAATGTTCTGAAAAATAATTTTGCAACAGAGAATTGATTTGAATGAGAGAATTTTGAGACTGATAAAAGTTTAGGATATTATCCCATTGTTCGTATAAACTTTTATTAGCTAATAATGTAACCCATGAATTTTTCACTGATTGAACATGATACAACCAGTATAACAGATTCCGCTAATGATAAATAAATTATTCGAAATATACAGATTGGAACATAGAGTTTTAATTTAAATAATCTACTAGCCATTGATCTTAGTCCTACTCAAAGTATGGAATATTATGCCTTTGTGCGTATAAATTTTTATCAGCTAATAATTAAACTAATGAATTTTACACTGATTGAGTTCAATAGTTGTGAAAAGTATTTTAGTCGTTAAGGGAATTCGATTCTTTGTTGTTTTTAAGTTTTCAGGAGTACTCTTAATATCCGTATTTTGATCTGCCCGTAATTTACAATAGAAAGCTTTATCCATAAATGAAGTTGTTTTGTGCGATACAATTATACCCATATTGCCACTTATGCCTCTTCTGAGAGCTGACGGAAAGATAATACCGACAATTTTTTTACTTAAATATTATGAATGTGATATATTATATTCCTACATACTCGGACCTAATTGTACATTGCAAGTGGGTTAAATATTGATATAGAGCAATTAAAAATAAACGATATGCTTCAAAATATTCTACTTTAATTAGAATACACTATTTTTCGTAAAGAAAACTGTACATACAAACTTATGATAAAAAAAGTAGTCGTAAAAATAAGGTTAACGGTAATTTTAAAATATACTACAGCGCGTCATTGTTCCATAAAATATAACTAATCTGTTGGCAAAGGGTCTGACATATTTGACTTTGCTTTCCCATGGTGTTTCGCCCATAAAACGATGCTTTCGCAAACATTAACGTGATTTATTTTCCACCGGATGACATAAAGTAGGTACCTACAGTTTTATCTGTTAAATATTTTTTTCTATAAAACAAAAAATCTGTTCAATCTCCTTTGCAGAATGGGTTTTTTCTAGTTTTCTTCCTAAATTTAACAAAAAGTTCCAAGTTATTAAAAATAGTGCCCACGATTTAAAGCTCCAAATAGCTTTTACTTTAACCCTTGCTTGGTCATGAATTTTGAACCCGCACTTTTATTTTCATTTGAGTGGGTTTTAAAAGCAACCCGAGATAATGGTTTGTCAAAATTAAAAGCGCTTTCAAAATAGAAAAGCCCTTTACAGTGATTGACGTAAAATGTGCAAATAAATTCTTTAGTCATTATATAGTTTCTGTTGATAACAAATTTCTGATAAAATAATACTTGATAGACCAAATACGTCATAATCAAAATGTTGCCTGAGATATCTAAACCTCATGTTCATTTCTCTATGACCAAAGGTAGGCTGTATGTAGTTTTTCATTGAATATTTGAAAATGGCTATTTTATTATGATCTTCCGCTGATTGTTGTGACAATTGAAAAAAATGGGCGTACAAGTTCCCTACCGAATTTATAGAAGATTACATTTTGGCCAGAAATTTGTCGCATTTTTCTATTCGATTACACAACACGGCCCAGGCTAGCGTAGCAAGTAGGGAACAATAAAAGTCTTAAATAAATAGAAAACCAAAATAATTAAAATAAAAAAATAATAATTCTCATTACTAAATTAATTTTTTTATTCGGTTTGATTTTCTAAGGGTAGGCACACACTGATTATTGTGGCCAACTGAATAAAGTTCCTTACCAAATTTATGGAAGAATGCATTTTGATCATAAATTGTTTGCATTTCTATATTTTCAGTTGATTTCTTTATTCAGTTAGGTTTTCTTAGGGTAAGCACAGATTTTCAGCCTTTGTGAACTACAAACCATTGCTAAACCTATGTTGAACTACCAGGTATGAATTGCTAGATACTTACCAACCATCCTCTTCCCTATTTTATTTCCCTTCAACTGTTTTCATCATCACAACATTCCCAAATGGGACACCCCAGTCTCCCTAGTTTCGTCCGGATTTTTTTTTACTGTCGTACAACCGCAGAAACCAAAAAATATATATATATACTATGTACTAGACCATTATAATGGTATTATAGTAAAAAAATAGTTAGACAATATTTTTTATACCCTGCAAAACATGGTTCAGTGCCAATCTTTCCATTGATTGTTTTTTTTTTTTTTTTTACATGAATACCGCACAAGAGTCCCAACTGCTCCCAACCGTCTGGAGCCAGTGAGACTATGGCATTCCCAATTGGGGAATGTTGTGAGGCTGGAGGTATTGGGAGGGGAAGGAGAAGGGGAAGAGGGAGGTGGGGAAATACCTGGCTATTCAGATCTGGTCACCAAACACGGCTAAAAAGCCATTTCAAGCAACGTTTCAATTCTGAATGGTGGTCTTTCACCAGGGCGATACTGAGAGTATCTTCCACTCTGGAACGTGCAGAACGTTTGTGTAGATTCTTATGGTTATGAACCCCTTGGATAGTTTTTAGCGAGTGTTTCACGTTTTTAGGATTAAAATAGAAGCTTCAAGAAGGATTTGTCTTTAAAATGACGTCCATTTGCATTTTCATGGCAGTGTATACACGAAAGTTGAGAATGAAGGTATCGTCGAAAGGGCGCGTCGCTCAAGGCATGCCTCGCGGCCGTAGCGGCCGAAGGGATTCTTAATATAAGTCCTAAATGTATCATTACAATAGTTCCGTATTGTCCACCATTGTCTCCATTAAGACATGGTACTGCATCCAGCGTCATGTACTCGTATTTCTACGCCTAAACGTTTCATCACTGTTAGATTGTGAAAGTATTCATTTGAGTTCCGCAGTGGCAGAGTAAGATAACAATAGGTATCACTTTGTATTAGAACTCTTTTACTCATTCTGCCACATTCCTCGAACAGATATCAAGCTAGCCGCATTATATTAAAATATACTCAAATGAACAACCGAGATTCCATTATCGTTCTTTCGTAATCCTAATTAAAAAGTGATTTAACAATCATGTTCTTCTAATATTTCGACTCACTGTAGATTATACATGCTCTCTCGTCGTATTGCCAACAATCAACCTCGGCATGGGTGGCCATTGAACAGGTTCATCCAAAATATTTGCTACGAGAATGTTGTATACGTGCATTTTTTTTCTTACATTTGCTTCACACAGGAGATCCTGGGGGAAATAATTTCCCTCAAGGCTTATGTCATATTTGGGGATGCTATATGGTAGATCTTTTGAAGGACAAGAAGGAGAGAAGTCTTGAAAAGACCCATGTTGTAGGAGGAAAGGCAGATCATTCCACAGCCGAGCTGTTGAAGATAAGAACTAGTTGTAAAAGCGACCCGTTCTCATACTACAAATGTGATCCGTGTACAAATATTGGGCGCGTGTTTGGCGTGTTTCCCCACTGTACACCGATGGCAAAAGTATCAATGACGCTTATTTCTCAGAGCATACTCCAGTAGAACAAGGACAGTATTCCCACCTGACGTCTGTGTTAAAAAAATTACAATCCGTTTGTTAAGATAGGTGAATCTATCAATCTATTCAATGTATTTCATACTAATTTTAAAACGTTCCAGCAGCAGTTTTAGATATTGTATTTCATTCAAACTACTTTCTAAACCTTCCCGGCACGAATCTATGAGTTCCTTTTCTAGCGAAACCGGTCTTGGAATTTTCGAGAAAATCAAGGACAGACAGACGAATATTTTGAAATATTGATATTTTGTCAATGAAATGTGTGGTGTAACCATTATTTAGAGCTTTGATTTTCGACAATTATATTTCGGAATCCGTTCCTCTATCAATTATTTATTTATTCGTTGCATTAGACCGATAATTAGGCTAGGTTTTGTCCTTCTACATAAATACAATATTGTTATAGATTTTATAGTGTTTTAATTACCTGAATGGTCGATTCATCCGTATAAATCATTTGCCTTTGTCCACATCCCACTACTTTAATCGAGAGTTCTCTTGTTCGCATATTACACATCACATTGATTTGTGACACGGTATCATTGAGCATTGGTAATACGAGTATTACAATTATTTACATGATTTCCTATTTAGATTGGAGCTACTGAATGCGTTGAAGCCAGCGGAGCCGCTTCGAAAGTCCTATAACATTATTTGTACGTATCTTTCCATATATCACGAAGATTTACATGTATACCATGCCTGCGGGTGCATTGATGTGATAAAGGTAATTTTATAAACAAAGGTTAAAAACAACAAACAAAAAAAGGTATTTTCAAACCGTTCTGTTTTCTACATCTTAATACTGCGGGGAATATTTACCAGTAAAAAATATTATTTGTGGAAACACATGCTTCTTTCTATTCTATGGAATAACACCCTAAAGGCTTCAACAGAATACGAAAAGATTATAAAAATTGAATCATTAAGAATATTTGATATCCAAAACCTTTGTTTTCATTTTATTACTTGTTTATTAAAGCACCCGGAAACTGATGGAAAATTTAAATGATTCAATATATGGAACAATAATATCATTAGGATTAAATTTGATAAATTATAATTTTTTTAATTTGATTGAACAATTTTTTTTACTCAAACGAAACACTCAAACTTTGGTTTAACCACATTTATTTTACATGCCTACTGGTTTCGGGACAACCGTTTCATCATCAGGGCAAAGTGTATACTAAACAATATCACCAAATTATCGAAGAACACACGTAATAAGTGGCACAGTGGGGGTGGGGACGTGGCTAGTGATTAGTAAGGATTGGGTGACGAGATATTTAAAATGGGTCTGTAATATAGGTTTTTTTGATTATTAATAATAGACTCATTATTATTGAGGGATTTATTAATTTCCAAGGCTTCTAAATTATCTAAACCTTTACTATTTATGTGAAGAGTATTGATCACAGTATTTTTTATCAAAACTATGATTATTTGAGATAATATGTACAGCAAAATTCAGAAAAAAAAATTTTTTTAAGACATCTTAAATGTTCTTTGATTCTATTGTCAAAATATAAAATGAGGAACAGTCGTTACAATTTAGTTCATTTACGAGTATACTGGAATGTCAATTTATGGTCTTTTTCTTTAGTGTTCCTCAAATAATTTCCAAAATTATTCCTTCTATAAAAAGCCGGTTTAATACTAGAAGGAAGATTTCTGAAGCATTGAACTGAAAAAACATTAATGAATAAAATTTTACGCCATTGTTTTATATCAATGTTATTATTTGTATTATATTTGTAAACATCTTTGGAAATTTTGTTAAGGTTTTTTTATTTAAGATTTTATCAATAAAATTTTGCTAGTATCCATTATTTATAGCTATTTGTTTTATTATTGAAAGATCCGATAGAAAAATATTATTACACATTGGGACATTAACTAGGCGATTTATCATGGAATGGAAGGCGGAATGTTTTTGTGAGACAGGGTGATTGGAAATGTGTCGGTATAGGTGGGTTTGCGGTTTATATTAAAATCAATTTTGTTACTTATAATAGATAAAGTTTATTCCAAAAAGTTTAAAGTAGCATTGCCTATTTCAATTGAAAATTTAATTTGATTATGAGAGTAATTTCAAGTGTTGAGAGAGGTGTTGAGTTGACGTTCAGAGCCTGTCCAATTGTAGAAAATGTCGTCCACAACCTCTTCCAAAGCAAAATATTTTTTAAAAGAGAGGATTTTGAATTTGAAACAGTTGTTTACAAATCAGTCATAAATTTTTATGACTACACTAATATGAGGGTATTTTGGAATAAGATACGCGGCGCGTCTTAAAACAAACAACTATCTCCTTATATATGATATCGATATGACGAGTGTTTTATGTATGATTTTTTTCTAGAACTGTTTTCTCGTGTGATCTGTATCGTGATTTGTTTCATGTTTGAACCCATCATTAATACGGTAATAACTAAACGATTTTCTGCACTCCTAATATTATAAAAAACCACCATCCAAAATACAAACGCCGATGTTGCCGGAAAGAGCGTTCAGTAACTGAATTGCCTCCTTGGTATTTGATTTTCCAAAACCAAGGATACCATTATCTGTGAGTAGTTTGGACTCTTGTGTCGTGAAACAAGAAAAACTAGCAAACCTGTTTCGTACCAATACCAAATATTTCCCAAACAAATTTTAAATGGAAACAAATTATTCTCAAATTTTAATACTTACGCCACCTCACTCGAATATAAATTGGTTTCGAACATAACCATGACAAAATTTTAATTAATAATTTATAGTTTTCTTCTATGAAACCTTCAGAATGGCAAAGGGAGATGTCAGAAACTGTATCGTTAAATACAAAATACAATTTTCGTTTCAGGTTTAATACCACGAAGTAATTTATTTTGGAAAGCATAAACCCTTTGAACATGTTTTTAAACCACGGTTGGTATTTACGATGGACGTCAAATATTCAAAATATACACAGTTTTTTTTGTTGTTAAATGTAATGTCTCTTAACCTTAACTCTTATAATAAAATATATCACATCTTGGATAAAAAACAGTGAAAAATTAAAAAAAAAATTAAGTCTTAACAAAAAGTTTTTTTAAGTCTTAACAATTTTTTTTAAAGTCTTTTAACCCATCTACAGTATTTTCCCTTAGACAGAATTCTAGCTTGTTCTCTTTTGTTTAAATTTTATGACAAGGATTTTAAAATTCATTGTTGCTGGTATTAACAATGTATTATGTTGTCCAATGCCTCATTTTATCTTCTTATTTTTTATTACACCGATAATACAAGATATATTTTCATTTTTATAAAACTTGCTTTCAAAACATTAGTATCATATTTATGTGTAATTTTAAAGCTCCCACAAAAAGCCATATTATACTTATATATGTACTCGTATATGTGATAATAACATTAAATTCTATTTACTGTCATAATTTATGTAATGTTTTTTTTTGTTTTTTTTATTATTTTCACTTTATGCCATATTTTATTTATCTTGAGTAATCTGAAAGTATGTTGCCTGTTGTATACGGATGATGCGGTGCTGATTGCTAACAGTGTGGAAGATCTACAGTCCCTCGTATCTAGGATGAATGAAGTATGCATGAAGAACGAGCTAATGATGAATGTAAGTAAGTCTAAAGTCATGGTGTTTGAAAGAGAGATTGCGAAAACAGTGTGCAATATAGTTATGAATGACGAATACTTGGAGCAGGTCGATGAGTTTGTATATTTGGGAAGTATGTTTACGAGAGATGGAAAGACTGATAGGGATATTGAAAGAAGGGTGAATGCAGGAAACTCCATTAACGGAGGACTGAACGCGGTTGGCACTAACAAAAAGTTGTCCAAAGAAGCGAAGCTAGCAGTCCACAATGGAGTGCTGATACCAACCCTGATGTATGGCAGTGAGGCATGGAATTGGCAGAAGAAGGATGAAAGTAAACTGAATGCCGTAGAAATGAGATCTCTGAGACGAATGTGTGGTAAAACCATGTATGATCGTGTGAAAAATATTGAAATTCGTAAAGAATGCAAGGCTGATGTAAGCGTAATGAGTAAGATTAAGAAAGGGACGCTTAGATGGTTTGGGCATGTGGAGCGAATGAACGAAGAAAGGAGTGTAAGAAGAATGTATGACGCGAATGTGAATGGAAGAAGAAGCCGAGGACGTCCGAGGAAGACATGGCATGATCAAGTGAATCAAATACTTGAGTCGGGCCATGTCAGAAGTCGGAATAATAGAAGAGAATGTATGAGACGATGTATGAATGTGAATGAAGCAAGAGGTGTATGCCAAGATCGAGTTGTTTGGCGGTCCGTCCTCTCTGCCTACCCCTGCGGGGAAACGGCGTGATGGTTAGTTAGTTAGTTAGTTTTATTTATCTTTCTTATTTTTACTAGCACTGATTCTTTTAAGAAAATGAATACCTTTATTATTTTTTTAAATGAAAACTTTCACATAAGCTATAGAGATGTGATAAAAACTATTTTAATTCCCATACATACACTTTGCCTTTGTGGGATTTTCTTGTTTACATATTTTATTTTTATCGAATTTCTTGTATTTTATACACTGTTTCAAAATGTATTTATGAATCAAAAATTTACAATAAAAAAATACCATACTTTTAGTCGATATATCGAATTTCATACGGGATTTATTTTATCAAAATGTAGTATTCAGTAATGCATTTCTTCAACAGTTTTATCTTTTAAATAAAGAACATTACATCTGTTATATAAAACTTTATAGTGTGTTTTAACTTACAAATTAATAACACGTCGAAGGCACACTAGTAATTTGAAGAAAAACATATAATCCTCGGGTGTTACGTTCTACGATGAGGTATACATAATATACGTATATATTATATATGTGCTATATGGTCACCACAGTTAGGCGATGCCTCCAGAATGCAAAGCATGTATCACGCGTTATGTAAAGAAATCAAATAGAATTTAAATAATTAGAATTGATTTAAATATTAAATCAAAATAAACAATGGGATAAGTTTCCTGCCAGCGAATCGGTCTTTCATTTAACAAAAATATGAATCAATTACTTTTTATTCGACCTTCCAATGGAGGCGTTAAAATATTATGACACGTCGTCGAATCTGTTCAAATTATTACGACGTTGTGAAGATGATTTGAATTATCAGAAGTAATTGAGAAAATATGCCATGGGCGTTCCGAAAATCTGTAGTCTTATAAAATAAAAAGATTATTTGATTTTTCAAGAAAATTTAACTATTTCATGTAGGTTTTGATGAGCCATTCTCTTCGCGGTTGACGAAAAGACAGTTTCTAAAATCCCTGTAAAAAAACAATAGAAAACATATAACAGTTACCTTGCATTCGTTCAAATGGAAACAACGTTTTTACATTAATAGTGGGATGCAGATGGCATAACTTACACAAAATGGAACTTTTTTAACATATCGAGACTTCTACGAGACGTGTAGGATCCGCGCAAGAAAAATAGTGTAAATATTTAGGTACCGGCACACAGGGGCGGTCGACTATTGTGATTTGCGAATCCCCTTGAGAAAGACATTTGGTAGTTTCCCAGTGGAGATATTGTCGCTTTGAGCGTACTTGACTAATGGTAACAGCCAGTATGGTCGGTCGCTGAGGTAGTGGGTGGTGACATCAGTGGTTGATGGCTGTAGAATACTATTATTGTCTGGTAGCGGTAGGTTGAGGTATCTACGAGAGGAGATATTTTCCGTTTTGCGGTTGAATTGAAAAAATAGCACATACCGCTGTGTACGTCATTTAGAACATTATGTGCTAGTATTGCACGTATTGTGCAATATCGGATCAGTATTGTATTTGTGATGCAATCTTGGCTCGGTATTGTATTTTGTCGGACAATCTCGGCTCGGTATTGCATATGTTTTGCAATAATTTATATTTGGTTATAAAGAAATATGTTTATCTGCTTAAATTAATCCACTTTATGGACACGTTCGATACAAAACTACTTCCATAAAAAAGGCTTTAGATACGCCAAGTATATTTTAAATAAAATTAGGAAACGAACAATCTCGACACTCATTACGGCTGTTACTAAAAATAGCGTTTTATTTGGAAGGATTATGAATTCGTTTCGAAAAGGTTTATTATTTTGAGACAATATCTGAAGACCGCTACTTCTTAAAACAGATTTTGACCAACTTCCCAAAAAATCTAAGAAAAATTTATTAAAAATATTTTTTGTTGTCCTCGCCCTCCATTTTAGTCCTTCACCGCCTCCTTGTAGTTTATCATCGCCGCCATTTGCTCTAGATGCCACCACCGCTCTTTTGCTACTCTCAAATACCCCTTCGGGAGAGATATCGTCCCCTTTGGAACCTATGGTCTAGATCTACATTTAAAATCATAATAAATGAATTATTGAAATTATGGTAAACTTTGGCATTACTTTGAATAATCCCATATATTTGAAGAGCCTTATAAATATTTTATCTATAAAATCTATTCGCTTAACACCAACGGTACGCTCCTGTCACCTACCTACAACAATTGTTCAGAGACAAATCAATTGATGGGTATTGAGTACTTTTCTGTCAATTGTCGATCTTCAATTTGAGCAACAGAAGCATAACAAATGCAAATTTATGTTACATATTGTTATCAGCTCGGGACGTGGGTATGTAATTCACGGTATTAGCGTACTCAGATTTTTGTTTACAATAATATTTTGGAACACGTTTGCGTACTCAGACTTTGGTTTACAATATTATTTTGAAACACGGTTACCACTCAATTAATTTCTTTCTTAGACTTTATTGATTTATTTTCATATTTCTCAGTAGTTGGCACTTCTACAAAAAGGGTCGAGGTGTACCTTAATTAAAGATATTTAATGAAAATAAAACAATAACTTTGTTTATAACCACGAGAATTTTATTTAATTTTATTACGACCGAACGGTTTCGCTTAACATAAGCATCTTCAGGGTACAAAAATTAAACTGATCAAAAATACATAGTGTGTGTTTATATATACACAATAGAATAAGACAGAACATAACATAGAACAAAGAAAAAATGAGATAGAATAAAATAGAAATCTGACATAATAACCGAGCGAAAGAGACAGAAGTTTATATAATGGAATACCAAGGAATAACTTAGTTAGTTATTGTTTTATTTTCATTAAATATGTCTAACCACAAAGTGACTGCTTTCTATCAAAATAAAGATATTTATTTAAAATAGAACATGCTCATCAGAAGATTTAGCATTTTCAGTAACGCTGTGAGAGGGACTCTCTTTCTTGCCTTCTGCGCACCTCTGCACACGTGCGAACGCTGCGCAAACCACAAAGAGAGCAGGATGGAAAGACTTCATGTCCAGCACAATAACGCCTTCCGTATAATGTTTGACCTCCCCAGATACTGCAGCGCTTCCAGTATATTCACGGAGGGGTGAAATTTAAATGCCGCAGCATTTCTTTTGACGTTTGTGATGCAAAAGTGGAAACGTCTTGACAGCATGCCTGCTCTAACGGATATCGCCCCTCTTTGTCTCTCCGTATCCTCAATGTCCTTCGGTTCATATAGGTAAGGTATATGTATGAGTTTGTTTTTCCATCTGAAAAATATAACAATTGATTTGTACTCATTATTTACAAGATTGCAGTTTTTTTCAAAATCTTCAGATATAATGGAATAGTTTCTTTAGTTCACTTAATTCGTATAAATGTAAAAAAAAAAACAGTTTGTCTTTAGTAAAATCGGTATGCGAAGAAAAACCTATAAATTACTGAATCGAGCAAACTTCGAAAACAGCAAAAAAACCGCATAATTAAAATATTTGATTTCTTAATTTGTAAAAGTAATTAATCAACGGTGAAAGGCGTAGGTTTTATTAAAAGCAAACAGTTTAATTAAAAAACTTAACTTTTCTTTACTATGCATTAATTTTATTTTATTTTTACATTTTTTGCTTTTTATAATTTCTTAAATTTGAATGTATTTAAAGACCCGTCCATATTAGAATTGGGTGGGAGAAAATAAAATCATATAAATAAGTCATCACAATGTGGATTAACCTCGTAGAACTTAATAATAAGATTATTAAATTTGATTTACATTCAATTTTTAAAACATTAAATGGAGTTCTACGAATTAAACACAAACACAATTAATAATTTTAACCTATATTACTATATTGGACCATCATTTTAAGATTTTTTGTGTATTAGAAAATAATAATTCTTTCGCAATAAGTGTAATAGACTCTTAATTATAAAAATTATAAAATCACATACATTCCAATTTATTACCCATTCAAATATTCTACAAAACGGTAACACGTGAAATGCGAACATTGACCTTAAGTAAAATCAAATATGGGAATTGATCATTCAATTCGTCAAACTTTTCCGATTTAATTTAAGCGTTTGTAATTGAAAGCCAAACATTTTTTAAAGGCAACTATTTTATGGCCATGTCAAAATATCGCTAATGGAACAAAGCTTGTTTGAACGTATAATAAAATATCAAAGTTTCGTGAAAAACCGTTTTGAATTCTTTACTTTGTAATATACTCCAGTGATTACTGAGCATATCTAGAGTAAAAAATGTAAACAGGATTTTGATCCACTGTACCTTTTTTTTCTAGAAAAACTTTAAAAAATAAGTAGGTATAGGACAGTTAAGGCATGTAAATAAATATATATATTTTGGGTAAATTAACCAAAAAACACTTAAAAAAATTAATTGTTTTTATGTATGGCAGTGAGGCATGGAACTGGCAGAGGAAGGATGAAAGTAGACTGAATGCTGTAGAAATGAGATCTCTGAGACGAATGTGTGGTAAAACCACGTATGATCGTGTGAAAAATGTTGAGATTCGTAAAGAATTTAAGGCTGATGTAAGCATAGTCAGCAAGATCAAGAAAGGGACGCTTAGAAGGTTTGGGAATGTAGAGCGAATGAACGAAGAGAGGAGTGTAAGGAGAATATATGACACCAATGTGAATGGATGAAGAAGCCGGGGACGTCCGAGGAAGACATGGCATGATCAAGTGAATCAAATACTTGAGTCGGGCCACGTCAGAAGTCGAAATAATAGAACAGAATGTATGAAAGTGAATAAAGCAAGAAGTGTATGCCAAGATCGAGTTGTTTGACGGTCCGTCCTCTCTACCTACCCCTGCGGGGAAACGGCGTGATTGTTAGTTAGTTAGTTAGTTGTTTTTACTCCAAATAAGCACAGGAATACTTGGTTAAAGTGAGTCGTGTACGTCACTCAATACTCTGTACACAACACATTGATAGTTGGTGATAAGAAAAATGAATTGTTCAATATCCTTAAATTCGTTGATAAAGTTTTCCCCTTGAATAAATACGCAAGTGCCTTAGATATGTTTGACTTTTATTGTGCCTAACAAAAAACAATAAAATACTTTCGGATAGGTTTACCCAGAAAAAGGGGTTTGCGGATGATATAAGTGTACTATGCAATCAAATAAAAATAAAACTTTTCATTTAAAGATATGTCTAAAAAGAAAGCATAAAATTCTGAATACAACGCATACTAAAGATTAAACTGGTTCTATAACAATTTGGTACAGTGAGAAATTGGTACACTTTTAAAAAGTGATATAGTCAATAAAATACGAAAAAAATTGGACACTAAATCTATTCTAACGCTTTTAACAACGTTTTTTTAAATAAATTTTTCGTGACTACATCATTTTTCAAATGTGTGCCGATTTATCATTGGGCCGAATACCGGTTACCGAATTGTTCGGTTAAAGTTTAACTATTGAAGAGATAAAGATATTTAAGCGCATTGTGGGCATGTCCGTGGGTACGAAGCAAGCACAATTTTCTTCTGATGAAGCTGATCAAACATTTTCGAATATCAATTCATTGTTGAAGGGAAAATCATTTTCATTTGCTAGTCCGAGGCTAAAATATCGATGGGTCTTAGGGCACATACGCACTATACGGCCGGACGGATGACGACCGTACGGCAAAACGTAGTACACGGGTTTGAAATACGGCAAGCCGCACTAAGACTAAAATGTCGATGGGTCTTAGGGCACATACGCACTATACGGCCGGACGGATGACGACCGCACGGCAAACCGTAGTACACGGTTTTGAAATACGGCAAGTCGCACTAAGACTAAAATGTCGATGGGTCTTAGGGCACATACGCACTATACGGCCGGATGGATGACGACCGCACGGCCAACCGTAGTATACGGTTTTGAAATACGGCACTAAGACTGGCCGGATAGCAAACCGCCGCATGCGGTTGTAAACTGTATGAAAACACGACCGGCTTGCACGATGCACGATGACATACAACACAACAGTTTTAACTCTAAGGCGGGTGGTCGTCGACTGATCGCGTAGTGGGCATGAGCATGTAGTGCGGAAACAGGAGTGCTCTTCGCCAGAACTCCTCCACGGGCCGCAGCGTTGGTGGGCAAAAGCGGTCAGCCCACGTCCAGTCTGACGCATGGTGCGTATGTGCTCCAATGTACATTATCTACAGCAGTTTTCTTTCAAATCGGTACAGATCACTCTTCTAGGAACTCCCTGATCAGTGTGTTGGACCATTCATAGGAAACTTGTAAGGTATTTAATAGTAGGTATAATAGCTTTCTCCATGAAATAAGGCAGAATAAAATGGATGACGAAATGTGACAGAAGCGTTGAAGGTGGGAAGTTGCCTGACTTTATAACAAAGGCAAAGCCGTTTTAATTACTTAGACTTAGACACGAGTCCTGGAATAACTTAAAAAAAAATTATGAAACAGGTAAATTCCACATCAAAACGCAGGTACTCAGCATGGTGATTAACGAAAATATCGCTTTGATAAGATTTTATCATAGTAGACTTTTAGTATATAGATACTATATGAATCAAAGTCATGAATAGCAGTTATTGAAAATAACAGCGTACGTTATTTTATCCCCAGTTTTAACGTTTAAACCACCAAAGCATAACTTTCTTTAAAAAAAAGGGTTGAAGTTTTAATTTTTATTCTCCTCATGAATTGAAATTTGGTTGTATACACAACAATCTAAATTTTACCGGTCAGTGGCTGAGTTGGCATCGTGTCTTGGTTCAATACAGGCGTCGTGAGTCTAATTCCTCGGCTGGCTAAGTTCTCCATCTTTCGTTTACTGTGAGGTAGCAGGAGATTTTCAAATATCGTCAGGTTATTTATAACCCGGGAATGTTTACTCTTTAAAAAAAAACAATTATGTAATATTTATTTATAACAATATATATGGTGATTTCATTTCAACAAATTTATGTGTGATTTTAAAAATTTTCTTTTATCATGTACTTAAATACCAATTTGAATAGAAAACTCCCAGGTTCACTTAATAACTCTCGCACGAAATTTTAAATATAATTACACGCTTTTCATCTCTCACAGTTTATCAAGCCAATTAATAATCAAAAAAATGCAGTGTTTTTTTCAATGTTACGTTTCAACTAACAAGCGATTCAATTTAGTTATCTGGATAGGAACGCTATATAGGAAATACTAGTTAATTATTTTGTTAGTATAAAGTATTATCTCCAGGAAATAACAAAAAAAAATCGCGATAACAAAAAACAAATACCACCTACAACCTTTCCCATGTAAATGGAAACCCAAAAATGTTACCGAATTGATTTGTATTGCATAAGAATAATAAACAGATAAAATTAGAAGGCAAATTATATTTTGTAAGCAAAAATAATATTTGTGCGTTCCATGATGTAAACAAGAATTAACGAAATACTTAAAAGCGCCCTCATTCTAAAAAGCAATTAATGAATTGTTTTGGGTTTGAAAAAACATGTTCTCGTTGTTTTGATAATAGATTCTTCGAATTTCCGCAGAAAAAAATACCTCGCATTATTTATAAAAGTGAATAAAACCCATCCCGTTTAAGAAAGTCATATTATTTTCAAAAAAGAATCATCAAAAGCTTCATAGAACTTTTTTTCTATTGTCCATTTTTACGGTATCAGTTACAACGTTCTTTCAACGGTATTCAGTAAACTGAAGTAATTTTTACGGTTCCTACATAATTTTAAAGGTAAAAAGGTCCGGATAAAAATGTAGACCTTCAATATTCGCACAATTATTTTGCTTTATTATTTAACTAGGCCATCGCTACTTTTTGCATGTTTAATTTCTTTTCAGTTGATTATTAATATTTATATAAGTCACAAAAATATCACCTACATATCTTCGTCTTGATGATAAATGAAATATTTATTTTTTCACGCAATCCCACACATTTGGAAAGAATAACTAACACAATTCTATTTAAAAAAAGCATAAACATGAAATTTCACAAAAATTAAAAAAAAAATCCTTCAGATCCCGTCATACGGGATGATGTCTGTAAAAAAATTATTGACTCTGTTTAAAATTTTCTTAAATTTAAAGTGTGACCGACTTCACCCACTTGGGTGGGATGATTTCGTTACCCTGAATTTTATGCCAAGTTATTCAATATTAGAGACATCAATATAAGTAAACCAAATCTTCCTCTCTTGAAAGCTCTACCAACAAACAACGTCGGGTAATATTTGTCCAAATAGTATAATATTATGAATATCCGACACATCTGAATAAGTAAAATAGAAATCTTCAAAGTTTTTCCCCTTTCGGAGGAACGATATTTTATGCTGTTTGTTAATAATATTGGAATACTTGTGGCATGATCAACTTCAACTTTCAAAATGCCGAAATCTGCATCTATCCTCAAGAAAGGATATTGATATACGCGTTTGACAAAACCGAACAGAGAGTATTGTATTGATACCGATTTTTGACAAGCTCAAAGCATTAATAAATTGACTCGCGGACGTTTGATTCCACAAAAACACAAAATATGCAAAGTAAACGAAAGTTTTGGATTTTATTCGGTTTTAATGTTCGCTTTTACTCTATTATATTACTCTATATATTACTCTACTATTATATATTACTCTTTTACTCTATATATACGGTAGACGTCAATTGCTAAAAAAAAAATTAAATTAAAACGATCAGCTGGCAGTAGTGGTAAAACCAATAAATGTTCGATTTCACCCAACCCGATCGACTTCACTTCATTGTTGCTCAGATAGTAGTAGTCCGATCAACAGAACGCGAGTCGAAAACTCTCGTATGGTCCAAAACAAACTGTTGAGTGTATTTGTTCGCTCATAGAATAAAGGAAATGTCATGTGGACGTGTTTCGTGATCTAAAGTCTGGATAATCAGGCCTTATATTTGAAACATGTTACTCTTTCACCAATATTACGAAATTCAAATTGAATGGCGATATACGATGCCATGCAAGTATAAGAGAGACAGAGCGCGTGCTAAATGGGAACCAAAAGATCTTAAACTATAATCACGACGTTCACCAACATAATACATAACAATACTACAAACTACACATATCAAAAACACACTCGACCAAATACGGACTGGAATCATTAGATTACATTGCCTACACCAGCTATAACAAGTTTCCTGAGAAATTGAGATAAGTGTGCGCTTCAGACAAATCTCAAAATGATCTTAAATCTTATTTTTTCAAATGTCTTTTGGAAAACCATTTATTACAGGTACTAACTCTGTTCTTATAGCCGTCCTGCTTAGATTTATTGATTCGGATGCAGGTATGCTTTTTCTCTCTTGTAAAACGTTGTTATGCATTTCTATTGTATATATGTTTGGAGCCCGTACACTTTTCTATTTTATTACATATTTCATATTTTCCTTAAAAACTCCGTAAAACCTAATATTATGCAGCAATAATTAACAGTATCATATTGAGTTGAATTGATAACTCATGAGAGTGTAATATAATTGTAAGTCTTATTTGAAATAAAATAAAAATAAATAAAATAAAAAAAGTTAGTTGCGACATTTATTTCCATTCAAACCTACATTCAAGGCATTTCTAGTGTGTATTATCTATTCTGTGGTTGCTCTCCATAACCTACAGCGTATGTTACATACATCAACACGTTAATTGTTAAAACTAGCAATGAACACAGATTTCGTATGTGGGAGAGGAGCTCTCACAAGGCTGAGATATCATTCGGTAATGTTATTAAATCACTCCGAATGATTTATTCAAATACGACCAACGAAAAATATGACCCGCTAGGCCTTGTTCAAGGCATATACGTTTTGTTTCTACCAATAAAAACTCGACAAACATTCTGTTTTAAATTTAACGTTTGTGCGCAGATATGTGTATCAGTGACCTTTAAATCTTTCAAACACTTGTGTAACAAATAGCTGTTAAAAATAGCAACACATTATCACAAAGTCATATCGCAAAACGAAATATTGTTGTTTGAAAAAAAAAACTGATACTATGTTCATAATATTATGAGAGTATTATTAACGCGTACAATAAATATAATATTGGTGTATTTGTAATTAAGATGTACCCTTTCAGCATGGATTTATTTTTTCAACATACAGAGTATATATTATGTTATGTTTGATAATACCTTAGATTATTATTTGAAAATTTTTGATGAATACATTTTTTGCAAAAGATAATTTTTTTTTCTAATTTGCGTTTACTTATTTTATAGGCATCAAGAAATCCCTATTAACACCGAGGAAAAAATCCTTATTCACGAATAATTTATTTATATACAAAAAGTAACCATTTACACAACGACATGAAAATTTATATAAAGAAAAATAAATGGATAATACAAAAATAAACGCAACAGAAAAGATGATCAACTATTAGAAAACGAAAACAAGACTTTATCTTTTCAGTTACGGGGAAAAAAATCACAAAGTTGTGTTAATTTGAATTAACCCGCGGCTTAAAGGGTTAACCTAATGTATGGTTCTTTTGATATAATTAGTAATATTTTTCGCGAACTCCCTTCGTTCCTGTTCTATGAAAAATACTTAATATATTATTCCAACAACTTTCTGTAGCCTTCCATAAAGCCTTCAACATTTCATGAACTTCTATTCCTCGTTATTCTATCAGCTATTTCTCCAATAATCCACCTGTCAAAAGAACTACCATGCTCTGCTTTTTCTTTGTAGTTCATTACTTAAGTTATATAACTTATTATAATTCTGATAAATTTCACTGTTGCGCGTCTAAATAATAATAAAAAAAATGTTTTACGACCTCCGTCATAGAGCGGTATGTTCAGAAGTCAGAGGTCAAAAGTAAAGTAGAGAAGTACGTGTCGATAGTCACCCATGAATGCAGAAAATCAGAAAACGTTTAACAAAATTTTTTCCGTTTTGTAATGAAGAGTTATATCCACTATGAACATTTGTTACTTAATTTTATTAGTGTGTTACCGGTTTCGACACATTCGTGTCATTTATTAGCATTCTTAAAATCGAATGATACGGATGTGTCGAAACATCCGTGTCATTTACTAGCAGTCTTAAAATTGAATGATACGGATGTGTCGAAACATCCGTGTCATTTACTAGCATTCTTAAAATCGAGTGATACAGATGTGTCGAAACATCCGTGTCATTTACTAGCATTCTTAAAATCGAATGATACGGATGTGTCGAAACATCCGTGTCATTTACTAACATTCTTAAAACCGAATGATACGGATGTGTCGAAACCGGTAACACAGTAATAAAATTAAGTAACAAATGTTCATAGTAGATAAAACTCTTCATTACAAAATGTCTAGAAATTGTTACATAGTTCATATCCAAATAATACAAAAAAAATAATAAATATTCATTTGAATAAAAGTGATGAGAAACTGCTTCACAGAGCTAAAAAATATCGCCAAATAATCAATTTGAAATAAATTACTGGGCGTAGCAAAAAAACATAATTATTATAAACTTTAATCAAATCTTACTAAATTTATTTACGTCAATATGGGGCATGTAATACATACACAACACTAAAATATGGTTATAAGGTACAGCGATAGTATGAAATATTGATTGTTGGCATAAACAGTATTCGAACGGTTGTCATTGAATTGACACACATACGTTATCATCAATAGTATCGTATTACTATAAACTATGTCGGTCTCCGTATTGTTAGTTTGTGTCTTATCAAAAATTACGCGTGACATTATTTATGATCGTTGATAAAACCAAATAATTTTTGAGTAAACAAGTATAATGTTGATAAAAGTCGAAACCGCCTAGGACTTAGATAGCGTTGTGATATACAATATGTGGTTTGAAGCTAATCATATGGGTAAAGCATCTGAGGCCGTTAAATTCATTTTATGTTAAATTATCGCTTTCAGACTATGTTTTGAGGTTTATTTAATTGATAAAAGTGATTTTTTGTGAATTTCCCGCATTCAAGGCCACTGTCAGCACACCGACGCACATGCGTCGGCTATCAGCGAGCGGCCGGATAAGCGACTGAAATGGCTGTAGAACAGTAGCGTATATAGTAGTAGCAATAAAGGCTGAAAAGCTGTGCCTACCCCGAGAAAAAAAAAACAAAAATTAATTCAAGGATTTTTTTGTCAAAACGTAGTTTTCCATTTGGTGAGCGACTTGTACTGTGATTTATTCATTGGCCACAAAAATCAGAGTACGGTGATAATAAAAAGACCATTTAAAAAAATCAATGCACAATTGATGCCCGAACATGAAAAGCTACACGCAGTTTACCTTTGGCCATAGAGTAATGCACGCCACTGTTGTAGGACCATCGCCCATTCCGATAAACGTAGTACCTACCTACAATAAATTATTTCAACCAAGAAGGTCAGCAGGACCTTGAACACGATGCGAAATCAAAAGGGGCAGAAAAAATGATATTTTTGAAACAAAATTATAAATTAAGCACTTCTTGACTTGAAGTAACAAGAAAAATAATGGTTTTATTATTTTACATTATTTCTAAGAAAATCTTTTTTTTATTTTTTTTTATTCATCTATACAATCTAAAGGTATTATAAGGGTTATGGTACTGTACCTGTCTCAGTGGGAGGACCTGTATTGAGAGCAGGCAAAGTATAATTATTTATTTATGTACTTATTTATTTAATTACTTATTTATTTATTTACTTATTTATTTATTTATTTATTTATTTATTTATTTATTTATTTATTTATTTATTTATTTCAGTTTATTTTATTTATTTATTTATTTATTTGTTCATTTATTTATTTATTTATTTGTTATTTATTTATTTGTTGTTTTATTTATTTATTTATTTATTTATTTATTTATTTTGTTGTTGTTGTTGTTGTTTATTTATTTATTTATTTATTTATTTATTTATTTATTTATTTATTTATTTATTTATTTTTTTTGTTGTTTTTTATTTATTTATTTGTTATTTATTTATTTATTTATTTATTTATTTATTTATTTATTTATTTATTTATTTATTTATTTATTTATTTATTTATTTATTTTTTATTTATTTATTTATTTGTTGTTATTTGTTTATTTATTTATTTATTTATTTATTTATTTGTTTTATTTATTTATTTATTTATTTATTTGTTTGTATTTGTTGTTGTTGTTTGTTGTTGTTGTTTGTTTGTTGTTTGTTTGTTGTTTGTTTGTTTGTTTGTTTTGTTGTTTGTTTGTTTGTTGTGTTTGTTTGTTGTTTGTTTGTTGTTTGTTTGTTGTTGTTGTTTGTTTGTTTGTTGTTTGTTTGTTTGTTTGTTTGTTTGTTTGTTGTGTTGTTGTTGTTGTTTGTTTGTTGTTTACATAATCACAGGATTTACATGGACATTTACAAATAATATTGTCCAAGGTACATATGTATCATAATAGATAATATAAAAACAACATTAATTGACGGTTTTAACCAGAGTTAAATAGTTTCAAATAACTTATCTCTATTCGATGAAAAAAAACCGTACTAATTCGTGTTTATCTTACCTTAACATTGATGTGCCAAATATGTCAACAACATCAAGTATTTATGTTTACAGTTTACAAAAAAGATTAAATTATGCCCTTCCGTCAACAAAATTGTTTTCCGTGATAAATATTTACGTCAGTTTTGGTGGACCCTTTTTAACTACATCACAAAATTTTAATATAAATTTATGATACACAATGTACTTGAGAGAAGTAAACAAATTAAAAAATAACTTCCGAAAAATGCTATTTCGTTTCAATAAAAACGTTAAAAAAATCACGTTTTGTATCTTATTTAGAACAAAAATACAACCGAAGAGTTTTCGAGCTGTAATGCCAATGGTTCAAAAATATTTGAGAAAGGTTTAATGAATCTGGGAGTGTGATTAAAATAAATCCGTTCTGTAAAAGCTTTGGACATGATCTGTAGAAATATGATGACTATATGTCGAAGCGTTATGAGTTCGTTGCATATTGGGCAATCAAGGATCGGGTTGTGTTATTTCTGTTATTTGATGGAGTTCTGATTTTTAATACGAAACATCAATAAAAAAAAAAACATTTCAAAATCCGTCAGCTCAATAAGTTTCACTTATTGCCGTAGGTATAATAACTTGGATAGTTTTTCGATTTATGACGCACCATTTATAAGCTAAGTTTGGTGATTTGAGGAAATAGTACATCTTTTTTGCAATAATATAAATATTGCCAGCTTGCTCGCATTTCACTTTGGAGAAAGGCACGTAAGTTATTGAGTTTTTGTGATTGATTTCTTGTAAGTTTGGACTTTTTTCTGAACATGCCGTATAACTATTTTTGGTATTCTTCCAATACTTTTATCGCATTTTATTCCACTTATCACTTGACTTACCATGGGTAAGCTTGTTTATACTCGTACAGGGGGAAAGAAAAAGCTGTTACATTGACCGAGAACAGCAAGAAAAAGTTCAATTTTTTCTGACTTTTTGTTAAATAACGTGATTCAGTTTTTGAAACCAATAATGATGAAGTTCTTTTAAGAAAAATTTATTATTATTTTTTTTTTAAGGATGTATTTTCTACTTCCTGTTGAACATTGTCTTGCGTAGCGAGAAAAAACATGATTAATGTTCTGGAGATGATAGACAAGTAACACATGTTTTGGATAAAAAGCAGTCCGAGGGCTCAAAACTTTTGACAGGTACTGGTATTTTTTTTTTGATTTTCGTAGTGTTAAAAACTTAACTGATTTAATGTAGTGGTATTCCATTTCATGAGAGTACTTCTTCTGCGTCACAAAAACGAAGCAAACATTTAGAATGCTCGAGTTTTTGATAATAGTAGGAACTCCAATAAAAAAATATAATGACTTTAAAATACATAATGACAATTCTGAATATATAACTTTCTTTATATGTATTATACGCAGAGTTTATAAACCGGGTATTTGGCACAGTGAATAAAAAATAATCTCATAAAAAGCTTACCGTGTTATGTTGGTACCATTGCATTTGGATCATCTGACGTCACCCTGAACATTATGTTTTTAGATAGTTTGAACATTTTTATTTTCAAATTACTTTTTTGTATTTTAACGTATTTTTTTGGTTTGACAAAATTTTACAGCATAATTTAGGCAATTAAAGCTCTGTGATTGTTTTTCAATATAAAAATCTATTATTAAGAAAAGAGATTAGGGTATTCTCGAGCAAAATAATTATTAAAACAGTGTTATGATAATGTTAATGCTTAATATACTATTATTGTGCTTTGAGTTAAAAGTTTCTAAAAGGAACAAGTACATAACTTACGTTTGAATTATGTGTCTTCCTGGGTAATATACATAAATTGTGTTCGGTACAGCTCATTTTTTTTTCGAAATTTGAGATTCTAACCTCAGTCCAAAAAACTGACCTGTCGAATTTGTAGCGTTTTGCTAGCTTTTGAAAAATTGATACTCTGATAATTTTTTTTTTAACTATGAAAACCAACTTTAAACAAACAGAAAGCTATCACAGTATTTAAGGTTGAATTTGTAAAACAGCTCCACGTGATAATAAAAATAAATAAAAATGTTCTGGGTTCACTTATTATGGAAAGGGTTTATATTTCGACTATTACGTCGTTAAAATAAAAGTTATTATCACAATTAGTTGAAAAATGCTTCCAATATTTTGATTACATATAACCAAATACAAATGCATAATTCTCGTCCGAAAACATGGATTTAATCGGTTAAATACATTTTTTTAAAAGAGGTAGTATAATGCAGGGGTTCTGGGAAATATAAATGTACATTATGGGCACTGGAGCATGAAAGTGGTGACAACGTTTTTTGTTGGCTGCCTAGCTTCACTACGTACAACAGAAAAAAGATTTTTTTAAATTTAATATATTCATCGCGCAGAGGTATTGGTATTTTAAGTACACATTTACGATCCTGCATGCGATAAACATTCTTCGATGTTATTTCGTTTCTCATTTTCGTTTGATATTAGTACATCATCAATTTATAATAGGTCGTAAAAATAAGTGCTGTGTACTGGGGGCTTTATCTGGATTTTGTTTTTTTATAAAGGTATGAAGTTGTGAATTCTTGTTTGTAGTTTGGGTGCCACAATGGATTTGACAGTAGTAATGCCTTATGACTATTACTATCTCTAAAAAAAAACGAAATTTAAAGAAATTAATTTCATTAAAAAATACTTTTCGAATAAATATCTAAGTATAAAAGAGTTCTTAAGGGAACATTGGGCACTTTCCGTAAAACTGATTTTTTAGTTTGATGCCAAAATTCTCACCAAACTAGTGATTCGTTTTTAATCAAAGACAAGCAAATATCTATTACGGGTCAAGTATTTTTATTTATTTATGTTTTAAATCATGAAAGCCAGGCCATTATGGATCAGATTTCTCGTTGCGTATGCTCTGGAGATAAGTTTCTGGCAAAAACCAGAAACTTTCTGTAGCTTTGTAGGATCACAAAAGCATTATGACCGAGCTGACAGATAAAAGTTTGGAAGGTTGGCCAAGTGGAGAATACAAAATATACAGGCAAAACGGTGATTTTACGGGTGGTTTGACATCACAAAGGTGTTAAGCAAGGCTGCGTAATGTCACCGTGGTTATTCAATCTATACATGGATAATTGTATGCAAGAATTGAAAGAGGTGGGCTTGGGCGCAAAATGAGTAATCTGCAAGTATGTTGCCTGTTGTATGCGATGATGCGGTATGAACAGTATGGAAGATCTACAGTCCTCTCTAGGATGAACGAAGTATGTATGAAGAATGAGCTAATGATGATGTAAGTAAGTCTAAAGTCATGGTGTTTGAAAGAGAGAGTACGAAACAGTGTGCAATATAGTTGTGAAATGATGAATACTTGGAGCAGGTAATGAGTTTGTGTATTTGGGAAGTATGTTTACGAGAGATGGAAAGACTGATAGGGATATTGAAAGAAGGGTGAATGCAGAAAACTCATTAACGGAGGACTGAACGCGGTTGGCGCAAACAAAAAGTTGTCCAAAGAAGCGAAGCTAGCAGTCCACAATGGAGTGCTGATACCAACCTGATGTATGCAGTGAGGCATGGAACTGGCAGAGGAAGGATGAAAGTAGACTGAATGCTGTAGAAATGATCTCTGAGACGAATGTGTGGTAAAACCATGTATGATCGTGAAAAATGTTGAGATTCGTAAAGAATGCAAGGCTGATGTAAGCGTGAGCAAGATTAAGAAAGGGACGCTAGATGGTTTGGGCATGTAGAGCGAATGAATGAAGAAAGGAGTGTAAGGAGAATATATGACGCGAATGTGAATGGAAGAAGAAGCCGGGGACGTCCAAGGAAGACATGGATCAAGTGAATCAAATACTTGAGTCGGGCCATGTCAGAATAACAGAAGAGAATGTATGAGACGTTGTATGAAAGTGAATGAAGCAAGAAGTGTATGCCAAGATCGAGTTGTTTGGCGGTCTGTCCTCTCTGCCTACCCCTGCGGGGAAACGGCGTGGATGATGGTTAGTTAGTTAGTTAGTTAAGAAACAAATTTTCACGATTTTAGAGACAACTTTGGCAGTTATTTGGGGGTCACTCTCTCATTTTAAGAGAAACCGAGCTAGTAATTTTTGAGAAAATCAAGGACACAGAGAAATTTAATATATTTAAAACATATTTTTTTTAATATATAGAGATAACAGAAGTAAAAATAGAACCAACGATAATAGAAAAACTATTAATAGATTGTTGAGGTCTTGCAAATATATCAACCACTTTTCTTTTGAGTTATTTCGGAACAGATAAAAACACAATATGCAACCTTGTGCTATATGGAAAAAGTTGTTTTCTTTCTGATGGATCACAATTGACTTATTTTTCATATTCCATTAATAAATGGAACGAGGTTATGCGTCACATAATATACCAAATTTTTGTGATTCGTTTGACGTCAAAGAAAATAACGTATCTTGCTCTTTTATAACATTTCTCGTATGAACCATAGAAATACCATTAATTGCTTTCAATATCGAAATACCGTTATTTATGATTTTTCGACAAGTAAAATATATTGTACCATTACAATGGATTTAATTAAAAGAGTACTGAAATAAATATATTGTTTGAAATATTTGAGATTTAAAAGCGCATCATCAAAATTCCTTAGACAGATAGGGAATTATATTAATGCAGAGGTTTTACATCTATTGGTCAAAAACATACAAAAATTCTTTTTTTTTCTGTTATAAGTTATTTTATTCCAAAATTTTATAAACATTTTTATCTCACAATCGTTCTACATCAATAAATTGTTTCTCTTCGATTTAAACTCTTAGGTTGCAACCTTGATATATATTTGACTTCATTCGGCTATACATTTGACTTCCTTAATAATTTTTTTAGAGGGTTTATATAACGCAAAGCAATGCATTCACATACTGCTTGCAGTAAAACTGTGAAACATTAACTTTTTTTTTTTGTTTTCACTTTATATACAGTATTTTATTTATTTATTTATATTTCACAAAAGAAAAAAATGCAATGCTTAAAGTAATACCGATAAACTGTATTTTTGTAGTTTGTCTAAAGGGAGCTTGTTATTCAAAACTGAAAATGTACAGTTATTACTTCCAATACTGAAAGAAAAATCATTGAATAGCAACAAATACGTGCAAGAATACAGAATGGAAAACCCTTTGGAAAATATAGGTGACGTGGTAGAAAAGACATCGCACGTCATGGATTCGAAAGTCATACGAATGGTACGAGTGCAATTTTGAACCATTTCAGTCTGCAGCCTACGTGGTGGAGGTTGCCTCGATGATAGCCACCCTCCAATAAGACAGGGTATCGAAGAATATCAAATGAGTATAAAACAATTTAAAAGTGACCAAACGGTTTATTCATGCACACAAATTTAATGTTCACAAGATACGACAGAAAATATGAATAGGTTGGTCTAGTGGTCCAAAGCGTCGGGTTCCTACATAGACATCGCAGGTTCGATCATCTGCTAGTTAAGTCATCCATCATTCTACAAACATTTTTTTCCGCATATTATGATGTTGGTAGGAGGAATTCAAAAATTGTCAGGTAATTTATAATCTGAAAACATTCGCGTGCCTTATAAAAAAAATAATGTTCAAAATGATCTACTAAAAGTTTTACCCCGAGAAAACGTATTTAAAGAAGCAGGTACGTTGACGTCTCCAAAATACATTTAACTTTTATTTTAACTGGACTATCCAATAAAATTATGAGTAACGGTGGTTTTATTTGTAAGTGTATTAATAACCTACATTTTCGTATAAAAAGTTCATACTGGGTAAACGTCAAACTCGTTAATCGTCAAACGTGTTGTCGGCGTTCCAGACCAGCTCACTACTAGGGGATAATGCTTTGTGTAGCCAACATTATACATACTTTATTCGTTCGGTATTTACCCAAATTCAAGTCTTATTTGTGTTTTAGAAAACAGTCGTGCACAAAAAATAATTTATTTTCTTTCAATTTATTTTAATAACTTAGTGAAGCTATAAGTTATTAAAATACATTGTATATTCTTTCTAGACTTACGTAGAAAAGTCAATAGATGTCCCATATAAATAAAAATCGGATAGGTATATCCCACAATATTAATAATTATATTGTTTATTACCTTTTTTTAATAACAAAATAAGAAATAATGATATCCTCACTGGGATTTCCGTGCTAAGGATTTCAATTATAAAATATTTTATTAAATTGATTTGTTTGCTGAAAAAAATAAATAATTGTAAGGTAAGGTGTTTTAAGTTAAGTTAAGTGGTTTCGGTATTAATCTGTATTTTGTGGTAATATATTTTCTATTTCTGATCTCCCTATGTAACGTATCCAGTGTTTCATTTGATTTTTACATTTATTATTGGTGTGATTTTTAAACGAGAGTCGGATTTTATTGTATAGTTTAGTATCACAGTATAATAAGTTTTTTTGTCCAAATGTTGTTTTTGTGGTTCCTTGTTGGATGTGTTTTTAATTGAGATGTTTATTGTTTCGAATATGCGTGATTGTTGTTATTTTATTTATTTTTTGTATTCATGAATGTTTTACTGGCACAATGTAATTTTTTTTGAAAATTTCATCAGTGTTAGTTTTTACAAGATCTGTAAGCATAATTTTCATGACGGCTTTTTGTGTTCTAATGAGTAAATTAAGAATATTATCATCAGCACTTCCCCATTCGATAATACCATATTCTAATAGTGATCGACAGAGAATCATATAGATCTTAATCAAATCTTTTGTACTGAGGCTATTTCTGATTCAAAGGGATTGTAACCGACGGCGGGCCGAGGCTTTCGACACTTTCTTGTTCGGTGCGAAAAAACCTCTCGTGCGACCACCTGTCGTCACAAGACTGTAAATTTTTGTAGGTACCGGATCCGAAGCCACTCTCGTTCCCTTCGAGGGATGTCGCGTTGGATGCTGCTGGTCGTCACGCACCCAGTGCTTTGTGTATGGGGGCACTAGGTGGGCGGTTGAGGCGTCCCTTCGCCTTGGGTGGCATTCCGCGAGCGTAGAGCTGGTGCTGACATCCTCGAAGGCGAGTGGCTGAGATCCGGCTCGAGAGATCACTTATAATCGACTGCGGGCCGAGGTTTTCAACACCTTTCTTTGCTGTATCGAAAGGCCACTCGTTATCGATAAGGTGCCAGATTCAAAGACACTCAACTTGAGGGAGTTCCAGGAATTCTCAGGCAAAAGGGTGGCTCGGTCCCGTTCGATGTGGTTCTCAGAATTCTTCAGGCAGCAAGTAGTTTGTTGGAGAAGTAGTAGTAGGGAAGACGAAAGTGAAAGACCTTTTCTCATCTGCTGATAATTTACGACTGACTTTATTTCTATTAAGTAGACGTATTTATGTTATTTGGTGGGCACGGTAAAATGTCACCCCCTACTGTGTTGCAGCCCGAGCTTGCAAATAGGCGCGCTCCAGAAGCGCACATATGTTGCGTTAAACTGCGGGCGACCCATTTGACCAAGTTGTTCCAACTCGGTGTTACATAAAGGGTCCGTTTAAAGGCAATTTAGGTGATTTTACAATTTTAGTTTTCATTTTGTTTGTTTCAGGTTGATTATAACTGTGTTTATTGCTGTCAATGTTTTCCCACGTCCAGATAACATAGCACTTTCAATGTGGCTTCGTTACCTGGTCGTAAGGAGCAATAAACATGACAAAGTTGATTCTTCCAGCGCAGTATTTCATTACACTGTTCTGGGCAAGTTGTAAGTAGACATATAAAAATGTTAAAATATAATCAAAAATCACAACAATTATTATTTAAGGCATCTCTTCATTACGGCATTATTCAAATAGTTTATTATGCCGTTTTGAGGAGATTTACAAGTTAAACAAGAAACAGTCCATTTGCAAACAATAATAGATAATAATACAAATACAAAAAGGGAGTTTGCAATACGGTATTTTACCTAATCGGCGTTAGACACATGTCGAACTTCCCGGGTGGTCCACTCCTGAGGAATGTGGCCAGTGGCGGAGAGTGGAATGGACGATTGACCAATAAGTTTCAACACGTCTGGTACAGGGATATTGTTTTCAAAAAGTAAGTTAATTTTTTAATTTTGTTTTATAAGTAAATAATGTGGTCAGCCCAGTTTAAATTGTGATCAATTTATATGCCTAGATACGTTATGTGGTTATCATTTTCCAATGATTTCCAATGACCATTTAAATGTAGTAAGTTATGAATTTTCAAGTGTTTCTGAAATTTTGTATTGTTTATTTTAAAAATGATGAATTTGGTTTTATTAGCATTAAGTGTGAGGATAGTTTAGCCATATTTTGATTCTGTATAAAGTGACTTCTGCTTTCTTGAATGTTTCTAACTATTTTTTCCCATTTAGTAGAATTACAGTATCGTCTGCACAACTTTTGATTTTGCCTTTACATTCTATGTGCCATAGGTCATTTATGTAAATTAATAACAGGAATGGACCCAGAATAGTTCCGTGATGCACTCTGAATTAGACATCAATAAATTTGCTGGTTATGTTATTGAGTTCAACCGTTTTCTTTCTGTATTCCATTTAGCTTTCAAAAAGTATCAGTTCGTTATCAGTAATCACTATATTTTCAAGCTTGTTAAACAGATGTGTGTGATTTATGGTATCAAAGGCTATAGAAAGGTCGAGGAATATGCCAAGGCAATTTTTTATGTGAGTCTAGAGAATTTTTAATATCTTAAGTTACTGATAGCATTGGATGTTCCTAATTTTTTTCGGAATCCAAATTGTTTCTGTGATCATAGATTATTAGATTTTAGGTAATTTATGAGTTGATTTCTGTTTCAAAGATTTTAGATAGAGTATTTAGAATAGTGATCGGTCTGTAGGTATTTACGTCTTTATGATTTCCTGTTTTAAAAATTAGTGTAATGGTCCCTATTTTGAGTTGAGATGGAAATCTGCTCTCCGTAATAGATTTATTTATTAGAAAGAGTATGGGTGCAATAAGTTCGTCTTGTAAGTATTTTATAGGTTTGATTTTCCATAACTACCAGAGGTTGGTTTGAATTTATATAAAAAATAGGGCAAGTTCATTTTTAAAGATTTGTTTGTGTTCAAATATCTTCCTTTGAGGCTTTGTGGGTATGTTTATGTTCGGGTTAAAGTGTTGAGGCTAGGTTATTTTGTTTGCTAAATCCGAGCTTATGCTTGCACAAAAGTTGTTAGTGTAGTGAAATAGTTGTTGTGTGTTTTTGTTAAGCCAGAGTTTAGTATTATCTATGTCGATTTCCTCCAATGTGCTAGTTTTGTTTTGCTTAGCGTATGTAATTTTTTTGATAATTTGTCAAATAAATATTGGATTATTGGTGGAATTATTTATTTTAGCTCTATAGAAATTTTATTTAGCCGATTTAGTAAGATTGGAGCAGATTTTTCTATAGTTTTTTGTAGAATAGTTTCAAGGAAAGGTCGTAAGGAATGTTTTTTTACTTGTTGGTGGAGTTTGTCTCTTTTTCTTATACATTTACGTATACCTAGAGTGATCCAATTTTTTAAAATAATTTTTCTGGTTGGATGTATGTTGATGATTAAATTAAAGACATTTTTTTTAAAACACTATTCCAATATTTTATTTTTGTCCGTGACCGGTTTCAGCCTATGACAGCTATCTTAAAACATATAACGAGGAATTTATCCAACATTCTGTAAGAATTAATACATCAGGTTCTATCTAGATTGCAATTATATTCGGGTAGAATTTTGTAATCATCATAAATATAGCAGCCAATAATATGGTATTTAATGGAGAATAATATTGACAAGTCTTGTAGTTTAGGTATGATATCAATGAAGATGGCGTAAAGTGAACTGGTGTTGGTGCAGCGGTTGTCCCGGTGAGACAGAGGTCCTGGGTTTGATTCCCAGATGCGACTGATACCTTTTTTTTTATTTTCTATGATTTTTTTTGGTTTCGTGTTTTATTTAGGATTCGATAATATTATCTTCTGCAATAATTAAAAAAATAGGTGTATTATTTCCCGTACACAAAAAAAAACAGGAGAAGCAACTTTCGAGGAGAGCTTTTTCATATACATATTATTATATGTTTCGTTAATGGGGTTTAAAAAATACGTAATTAAAACCGCTTTAGTGAAACATGTAATAAAATGGATAAGAATGGCGTTTTTTGGCTCTCCTAGAAAGATACTAAATATGAGTCACTTGACCGGTCAGTGGCTGAGTTGGCAGCACATCTGGGTCTCACCCAGGCATCGTGAGTTCAATTCCTCAGCTGGCGAAGTCCTCCATCACGACACAAGTAACATCTTCCACTGACTGAGATGGTAGTAGGAAATTTTAAAATATTGTCAGGTTATTCGTAACCAGGAAATATTTGGCTTTCTTTATTAAAAAAAACAGATACACCTATTGTATAGTAGGCGACGATAATATATAATATTATTTATACAGCATGCTTTAAAGTGGTATATACCTACTCTCAGTATCGCCTTGGTGAAAAGCACCGATCACAATCGAAACAATGCTTGACTTTTATGACGACAAGACTATATTTGATGACTAAATCTGAATAGCTGTGTACTTTCCAACTATCTCCTCCCCTACCAACTTATTTTAACCTTCACCTATCTTAATTTGCGATTCAATAGTGCCACTGACTTCGGGCAGTTGCGACTCTTGTGCAGTATTATTACTAATAATTAAAAAAATTGATTTATCGAGTGGCCCAATAAACACGTTTCCCTAAGAACGTGTACCCCTTCCGTATCCTTACTCCCACTCCTACCCCCTCTCTCTTACCCAACTCCCGCTAAAGTTGATGTACTCTCTCTCTCTCTCCCTCCATTCAATGTTTTCTTCAAGTATTGTAATTCCTTGTATAATTTAGTATGTATTCATTCATCCCTGAAGAAGGTTCAGGAAGAACTGGAACCGGTTGGTTAATGTTTCTAATAAACTAGTGTTTTGTATTCAAACAAAAAAGTGCATGTAGGAAAGCGGAGATAGCGAACGTAAATAATAGAATTGTATAAACAATATACAATTTTTGATTAAAAAACTTTACAGGTAAACGAGGTTATGTATGACATAAATCCCATGTATACTATATATTGAGTTTAAATTCAACGAGTCTGAAGATTCCTGTAATAGGTTGAAACTGGTCCGGTCTGAAATAAACAAGTGGAAGATAGATACAAAGATTTTTTGATACAAAGAATCGATAGTTTCAAAATTAGAAAAAAAAATTATAATTTTATAAACATCTTATCAAAAGAAAAGCATAAAAACAAACATACATACATACAAACCTATACAATTTTTCCTATCAATAAAGTATAAAAGTTCACAATAGTGGACTTAATTTCTAGAGTAAAAACTGTTCCGAGTTACTCACTCAATTTTTTATAATTCAACTGTTCAGGATAAAAACATTTTTTTCTTTATGGTGTGGAGATTTGGACCATAATATAAGTGGGGAAAGAAAACGGGATACTTTCGAGATTAAAGACAAACAATATTTTTTTTTTTTAAAAGTGAGTAAATGAATGAGAGAACTTATAAGGAATGAACATTTGATTCTAAAGAAATCATATTGATGTCAAAATAGGCCCACGAAATGGGAGACTTTACTATGACTTATTTTCCCAATTTCACATTTTCACCGCTAACTTAGCAAAACTGTGCAAGTTTATCCTGAACAAACTTACCGCAAATAATAATTGTTGAAGGCAAGAAAACCAAACATCAAGTCATCATTCTTTGTTTATTTTAATTGCTTATTTTTGAAGTAAAACACGTACAAGTGAACGTATACTAATACAGAACACCCTACAAAATGTTTAAATTTTCACTATTCTTTGTACTAAGTTTGTTGTAAGTTATTCCTATTCATTTCCCATACACTTTATCGCTTTTAAAGAGTCACGTAGTTTATGTTTCCTTGTAAAGAAAATTTTGTTTTCTGAAGCATTTTGTTCCACCGCCTTCTCCATTCAGATTTAACGCTTTATCGGCAAAAGAGGGGTAGAATTTGAAGGTTTGTGTGCCTTATTCAGATTGTTGTGATTAATTGGCTGTTAGAATGAAAACATACCGTGTTTACGTATATAATAATTTGAAAAATATTAGAATGAATGATGACTTACAAATAAAGATAAAAATACTTTCTTGATTTTTTTTATAATCACTATAGTAGTATAGTGTACACTCAATATTTTTCCTGAACACATTGACAACCCCTCAAAAGAAACTAACCGAAAATATGCTAACTTAGATTGGATTTTAGAAACGTACCCTTCTTAGAGGATGTCTCTATAATAAAAATCCTAGAGGAACTATCACATCAAGAGCATGGCTTACTTTTAACTTTGACGACTTCCTGGCAGAGCTAAATGCCTGTCCGCTTTACACACAAAGTCTTTGGGAAAAAGAAAAACCAACCAAACTGGCAGAAAATTTCAACATCATACTACCAAACCTCTTAAATAAATATGCTCCAACATCTACAAAAACTCGTCGAATTCAAAAATCTGACGACTGGTTTGACGAAGAATGTCGAATTCAGAAGGAAGCGATGCGTAAATTGGAAAAGTCCTAAAGAAAGTCGGGGATTACCTCACGGGATGATTGGATACAGGCTCAAAAAGAGTACACAATCCTAATTCGTTCAAAAAGGTCTGAATATTGGACAAATAGGATCTACTTAGAACGTAAAAACCCACGTCCTCTTTGGAAATCGGTAAAGACGACCGATGCCGATATTTATACACAAAATACAATAGATCTTGCACCGGAAATCTTCTCTAAGTTTTTTATTGAAAAAATTGAGGATATACGCTCCCTAACAATCTCCGCCCCACCACCATCATTTACAAAAAACAATGGCGGAACCATTTCTGCTTTCAAATCTACATCTCTCGAAGAAGTAAGAAAGCTAATACTAAATTAACCGAACAAGCAGTGTGTACTCGATCCTATTCCGACTTGACTACTGAAGAAGTGTTGCAATGAAATAGCTCTCTTCCTAGTTCATCTTTTTAATAAGTCACTTAGCATGAGTGATTATCCAAAATCACTTAAATTAGCTGTCGTAACTCCGTTATTAAAAAAAAAACAATTAGACGCTGAAGATCTTTCAAATTATCGACCCGTCTCAAATCTTCCATTTATATCTAAAATCTTAGAAAAAATTACTGCTTCACAGATAGTATGTCACTTAAATTCAAATAAACTGTTAACTAAATACCAATCTGCATACAGAAGGTTTCACTCAACGGAAACTGGTTTACTACGAGTTTTGTCGGATATAACTCTTGCCATCGAGTTGGGTAAACTGGCACTTCTTTCAGTTTAAGACATGAGTGCCGCTTTTGATACGATTGACCACGATATTCTTATCACACATTTTGAAGAATCCTTTGGTTTAAACAGTGGCGTTATGACTTAGCTCACATCGTATTTACAGAATCGTGTACAAGCCGTGAAGGTGGGTCAACACCAATCATGCCATGCAACTCTTTTACCTGTAGTACCCCAGGGGTCCGTCCTGGGCCCACTACTTTTTATCTTCTTCACAAATGATGTCGCTAAAATAATCGAATCGTTTGGTCTCAAAATCATACTTCTTTGCTGATGACCAGCAAGTTTATTTTTATTGCTTGCCCGAAAAAATAGACATTCTAAAAACTCGCATAGCTGAGTGTCTAGAAGCAATTACCCGTTGGATGACCTCAAATAGATTGAAGCTGAATTCGTCAAAGACTGAGTTTCTCTGGACCGCCACAAGCAGACGCCTGCATAACATTGACATGTCCCCAATAACTATTTCTGGAACTGACATTACTCTAAAGACACCTATCAAATTACTTGGAGACAATCTGAACGCTGAAAGCCTAGTGAACAGAACTGTAAGCACAGGGTTCTTCCAATTAAGGCAAATTAAAACAGTGCGGAGAAACCTGCCAACAGAGGCGACTAAATTGCTGATTAATTCGTACGTTGTTTTACTTCTATATTTTTTCAATGGAATATACGCAAGTCTCCCCAACTATCAAATTAACAAATTACAATCCGTTTTTAACGCTGCGGCAAGACTAATTACAATACTCCCACATTTAAAAACATTAAAAAATCTTCACTGTTTAATTTGTTTTTCTTCAAAATTTTAAATGGAAAGATCAAATCAACCTCACTGTAAAAAAAACATATCTATGTCTTCTATAATATATGCGACATATAAAACAAGAAATATATTAAAATTATCTATTTCGCATTAATGTTGCAGTACGGTATTATTGGGTAGAGAGGAGCCTATACCTAAAGCCTCCCTACAGCTAATAATTAAAAAAAGCAAAAACGTCGTTAAAAAACTATACGACGTACCCTATCTATAGATATTTTGGGAATTTAATTTACCATCTATCACAGAATTGTATAAAAGAAACGCCTTAATATCAAATTTAAAAAGAATTTTTCATTGATAAAATTCATTCCACAAATTGTATTAGCAAGATGTTTAATAAAAAATGATTTAATAGCCATCTTATTACTGAGAAAGACTACAGCTCAGCGCTACTACTTGTATTTAGGTGTAATGTGTATGATTATTATTCAAAAACAAAATTTACGAAACTTTTAAATATACCTTTTTTTAAATTGTACCTTTAGGGCCAGTTTTATAAATGAACCATAAAAAAATTGTTAGGTAACGAACCATTCATCCGTTTTTTTTGTCTTGAATAATTGCCATTCGCTCGTCATCACTTTCATTACTCGATGGGGAATCCATTTCGCAAAATGCAAATTATGAATTGTCTTTAATTAAAATAGTGCACGGTTTCCAAAAAGCGATCGTCGGGTAACAACTGACAGCTATCAAACGACCGGTAATCTAATGAATGTTTATAAAACGGCGAAATCGGGGGGTAGTACAAGTACTAGTTAAAAATGGTATCAATATAGTGTACAGTATCTAGTATATAAATATCTAATTGGTTATTCGTATTATCATTCTAAAAATTATATTTGTTGATACTGTTATATGAAATATTCTGTACTTTTTGAAATAAATATCGATTTTTTTTTAAATAAATAAAAATAAGTGATTGAATAACATAAAGTAAATGAACGTTAATATAAATAAAAGTGTTGTCGAACCAGTCTAAATGTGGTAATGATCCTCATGAGTTCAGTTGCTCTCAGCAAGTGGACCTCCGAATACTGAGAGCAATCATAATTACGCTATGTTATATATATTATAAAAATCAATGAAGGTGGCGCTGGTAAAAACTCTATGAACACTAGCATTTTGGTTGCCTTTACAGCAATTTTTTTTATTAGTAATTTTTGTTGTTGAATTAATTAAAAAATATGTATTTTTGCTATTCATGGCGCGTTTTTCTTACTTTTATTCAGTTAGATATGAGAAACAGGCAAAATATTAAAGCTAAACTTGTTTCTCATTTTCCTACAATAAAGAAAGAAATATTATTAAACAATATATATATACCGCACAAGAGTCCCTACAGCTCCCTGCTAACCGGAGCCAGTGAGAATATGGCAAAACGGTTTGGGGTATATTGTGAGGCTGAAGCGTATTGGTGGGGAAGTACCTGCCTATTCATATATGGTCACGAAACATAGCTTAAACCATTTCAAGAAAACTATAGGCCTTGAGGGAAATAATTTCCCTCTGGGCCTCCGGTGTGGAATTACTATAAAAAAAAATGAATTTGACTTGTGGTCTTTCACCTGGGCGATAATGAGAGTATCTACGACAGTTTTCAATCAGGCACTTACATAATACTTAAATATATTAGTCTCCAAAAATGTCTCCAGACTGCTACAGCGTTCGCCGACCTGTTTGCCACTTAGGATTCGGTGTGGCATAAACGTTTCTTCGTTACGCTCTACGACACCATCCAAGACGTAAACCGATCAAACGCTTGGACTGAGTGGGGGTGAAAATGCAATAAAATATACTTGAATGTGGTATGGTGCAGACTAACAAACATGCAGCCAATGGATTCCCACTATATCATTCCTCAGCAAATTGATCAGGTCCACGGGCTAACGCCTGTGGCCCTAGACTGGTTCACAGACCGCGAAAATCCCCCTTGACCCCGCTATTCGAAAGAATGATTTTTCATATTGCCGAATTCCTCAAAAATATTTAGTATTTTATTGCATGTTACTCTCAGCAGCAAATGCAGAAGATAGTCACTGAAGTTTAAACTTTTCGTGCGAATTATGCAACAATTAGAATTTTTTTAACTTTTCATCAATTTTATTTCATGCCTCTAAGTCAGGGTTTATTACAACAACAAAATTGAGTGCGAACAATATAAATAACTGTTCTGTGTTCCATGTGCTGTGAAAGAACGAAACATAAATATAGGCTAACAATAAAAATAACGCGTACAGGCATTTTCTGCATCTTCCAAGGTTCTGCAGTGCCTCTACGATGTTCACTTAAGGGAGGGTCCACTCATACCCCGCCCTACTTCGTCACCGACTAGGCAGCTTCTGGGGCAGGACACGGAAGTCAACAAACGCCATTGTCGTGGCTTCATCCGAGTGGCTCAGTTCTCCACTCAATGAGCGACGGATGCAGATGATGCGGCTACAACCCTGAAAGAAGATCCTTAAAATTAAAATAATTTAATTTATTCTGTGTTATTATTAAGTACTATGTTTTTCATTTTCTTTCTGTTATTTTTGTGTAATTATTTTTTTCTTTTTCTTCTTAAATATTTAAATATTATCATTTTATCTTTTTTATTATAGTCATTTCTGTATTTATATTTATATTAGTCTAATGTAATATGACAGAATTTGTTTGCACTATTCACACAGTCCTGCTGGATTAAAACTTAAATACATAATAAATGAATTAAAAATTACTTTGAAATTACCGCTTTATTAATATATACGTATCAAAGCAGTTTCGAAAGCGAAGCTTTCCTCATCAAGAGATACAGAATACTAAAAAATAATGATGTAAAATATAGACAAATGATAAACGTAGAACACAATAATGTAAGAATAGACAAATTATAAACATAAACAAAAATTGATTAAAGTAGGTAAGTAATTAATCAAAAATATTGATAAATAATTATTAAACACATTGAATTACAAATGCATATTAGAAGCTAAAGAAGATGTTATTTTTATTAATAATATTTATATGTAAATAAATTCAACACAGCTATTTAAAAAAAAAAATTATTAATTATATTTAATTGTTTATTACCACTTTTTCTAATATCAAATGCCTAATTGTAAACCGTTTGTATTTGAAAAAACATATTGTATGATATTGCAATATGTTTTTGTATAACCCTGATGAACGTTCGGGCTGAACTGAAACCGGTTGGTTAAGGGAGAGAGGGATGTCGGAGAGTTATTATTTATTAATTCAAAATAATGATAGTATTATTACGCAATACGCTAAACATAATGTTTTCAAATGGAAAAATATTTATTAAATGTTTTTTAAATTTACATATGCTTGGCATTTTTCAAAATCTAATCAGAAATATTACTTTTTTCTGACCGTCCCATTGTATGTTTTAAAAAATATTGAAAATATGAATATGATTTTTAAAGTGGAGAAAAGTGTGCTTAATCATTTAATCGTGCATTTTTGTAAATAAACGTAAAAAAAAGACAGTGCAATGGGACGGTCATAAAAAAGTAATATTTCTGATTAGATTTTGAAAAATGCTAAGCCTATGTAAATTATAAAAATATTTAATAAATATATTTGTTAATTGATAAACTAAAGATTTTAAGACAAGATTTTTGTGGGAAGTAAATCCTACCATTTAACACCAGCGGCGACGTAGCATATTTCAAAAGATTAAAGTTTTTGGAAAGATTAATAAATTTTGTAGTCGCAAAACGAATGTAGCACTCTCTTCTATATCATTTATCGTTCACATATTAGCAAACTGATAAGTATGTTAAATAATTGAGTTATTTTTTACAAACCGCTATTTAAATAATTAATATCAACATATTTTAAAACCAATTATTACCTCGTTATGGTACAAAAAAATGGAGGTTTTCTCTAATCAGCGGTTGTGCAGTGAATTCCCAAAGAAAAGCTACTAAAAAAAATCCCAAGAGCGCGCCACTACTCCGTACTATTTATCGGTACAAATTTCTAAGCAGCGCGCCACGACTCCATAGTAAAAAAAATTGACCTATAAGAAACACACAGGAAGCGCGATCCGAATCCCGGAACGCACAGATAGAGCTAAAAATCCATTGGGAAATCCAAAGCCGAAATTCGCTATTTCGGTGCGTAACTATAAATAGGACAATTATGCTTCCTTCTTTTTTATGTTTTTTTTTTCGATGTTTTCATTTCATTATGTGAATGCTATTAATATTGGTTTGGTATTAAAAAAAAATATTCTTAATTTATGAAACAGTTCAATCGTGATGGAATTCAATTATGATGTGTTTTTGGTTTATATAGAAAGTCAATTAAATGTAAATTTGTTTATTTTATATTATTATTTTTTAATTAAAAACCTTTAATCTCATTATTTATTGTTAATTTTTGTCTATTTTTATAATTTGTCGATGCCTGTACATGCATATTTAGCATGCTTTGTATCTCGACAAGGGAACCATTATTTTCGAAATATTCTGATATTTATTTATAATACAGTGGTTTATACAAAATAACTCTTCATCATTTAATTAACAATGTTGTCACAAAGTACCCTCGTCTAATAATGTTGAATTTTAAGAACGCTAGTGAATGACACGGATGTGTCGAAACCGGTATCGCAGTAATAAAATGAAGTAACGAAGGTATACAGTGGATAAAACTCTTCTCTTTCAAACAAAATGATATGTTTATTTACAATGGTTAGTTGGTTATGTTGAGAATTAAGAGGAACGGCTAAGCTGCCTGTTTCATACATAACTTAATTTTGAATTTGTCGCCAAAATACCCATCCAAACTGAATAACACTTTTTTTTTAATTACAGGTTTAGTAAATATGTAGTACGGATGAGAATTATTTTATTTATTTTTGTTTTAAATTATGAAGCATATGCCAGGAAAAAAAATAATTTTCATAATTTTATAATAATAATAATTCTTATTGGATTACTTATATAGCGCCGTTTTTGTGAAAAATCACCTCAAGGGCGCTGTGGCGACTAACAAAATTATTTGCGGGTTTAACGTAATTTAAAAAAAAACATTTATTATTTTTGCAAAGTAAATATGTTTATGTAAATAAAAATATAAAAACTAAAGATTTTAAAAAAAGGTTTATTCGGGTCGATATTTTAAATCATGTAAGGCAAATTTGTGTAACGTAAATCGGTCGTTTTTAATTTAATTCAAAGTCCACCGTGATGTTTTTTTTAAATTATTTTTTTTTTATATTCTGTACTTTATTATATTTTTAAAGTAGATGGGGTAAATCTTTTATTTTAAATCACCGTTAGCCCCAAATAATTGTTTAAGGTGCCTCTACAATCTCAAAAAACCAATTCTTTGATGGACTATATTTCATAATGTAAATTAAAAATATATAAATTACAACTAATTCGTACTAGATATTTACTGTACTTCTTGATGAAAAAACAAAGGTTTAGGTGAGTATTTTGGCCTCAAATCCAAAATTAAATTTTGCTTGTAGCAGGCCGCGCAGCCGTTCCTCTTAAGTTAAACACGAAAATATTTACTTTGTACCATAACAATGAAAAATCTGTTTTACTGCGGAATTTACTCTATTACAGCCCTAACAAAGGGTAAAATTTCAAACATGCTCGTAAAGTCATAGTATTTTTTAAATCACATAAATTTTTCCCACCTGGATTTTTTTCCTTAAAGCAACAATGTTCAACCACTTAAATTTTGGCCTTGGGAGTGCTTTTCCCTCTTTAGCTTTAATTATATAAAAAGGTACAATTTACCTAGTTCATTCAAATGCACAAGTGGGTTGGTGGAAAAACTCACATAACCTAATATATATCATTAAAAAAGGGAGAATTAGAGCACTGGCGCCAGTCTTATTTCCTAGAGATGCGAAGTGGAATGGAGTTCGAAAAAAATACAACTCGAAGAATAATTAACTCCATATTCCATATACATATTCATATAGATCAACAAACGCCGTTTCTGAATATATAAGATTTATTATACATAATAATTCGCAGAATTTTAAAAATGTTATAGATTAGGGAATTAAAAAACCATCTCGTCAAACGCAGTTTTTTTTAAATTTTATTTCGTTGGTACCAATGGAACGACGTCACGTGGTTGATCGCCCTCAAATTATTTCATTATGTCTGACCTTGTAACGCTTGTGTGATGTCACGTACTCCACCCCTGTAACTTACCGCAACCTTCCGTTTTGGTTCGTTTAAAAAAATCTAATTTATTAAATTAATTTTACTATGAAAAACAAATGTAAATAAAACATTGTTTTTTTTTTAAGTTAGTAGGTCAACATTGATTAAAACTAAATTAAATACTGGATTCGAGTTCATTACTGGTTGGTAAGGATTCCGTTTTCCGGGAAAAACCAACATTATGTTGATTAGCGCGGGGTCCAATTAGCCAAGCAAACCGGCAGATTTCTATGCATTAGGAATCTAATAAACAAAATTGATTTAAATTATCCTAAATATTCAGGTATGTACCTAATCACCAGTGGCGTGCATTGCTCCATCACCGAAGGTAGCTTGTGTGCAGTTTATCAATTTGAACTGTGAGTTGTGCATTGATTCGTATGAAAATGACTTTGAACGTCGAAACAGCTCTCAAAATAATAGAATCAAAACACTTTCAGAATTTAATTACAACATTATTAAATTTGATTTTCTTTCAAATTTAAAAAAAATAAATGAATTCCATGAAATCAACATAATAACAATGAACGAAAATGATCATTTTTTTATCATCTCCTACTGATTTTTGCGGTGAATTGAATAAATTAGCGTACAAGTTCCTTACCAAATTCCTGAAAAATATTTGTAATTTGTCCTTTTTCTTAAATTATTTTTTGTTTTACGTTTTTCTTAGTATGGGTACAGTATATCGGACGTACAAATCAGAATACGTATCTAGAAGAATAGCAGAGATGCGTCTACGTAATCACATGCAAAAAGTGCGTCACCGAATCAAGGTGACGTATTCAGATGACACATTTAATGACGTCAATGGCGTTGTTGACGTCAGTATTTCTGGGACATACACCAGTAACGTCAAATAAATCATCAAAAACGTCATAACTGATGTGTTTCTACCAATATTAATGACTTCAATCACTATGAACAATGAACATACATCAATTATATTATTCTGGGAAAAATCGTATAAATATAGAAGATATTTTAATAAACGAGCAGTTTGAAAAGATATTCGACTAATATTGACCTATATTCTACACCTCTACAAAAGTCCTGCTCATAGATTAAGGCGTCGATCTGTACCGGTGTTCCCTCCGAAGTACATCATTTGTATGTTTTGTATACACAGATTTTAGATATTTATGGACTGCACGCCACTGCTACTCACCCATTTCATTCATTATAATTTTTCTTAACAGTAAATAATTGGAAAGATTTTTTTTTTATATGAATACCGCACAAGAGTCCCAACTGCTCCCAACCGTCAGGAGCCAGTGAGAATATGACATCCCCAATTGGGGAATGTTGTAAGGCTGAATGCATTGGGGAGGGGAAGGAGAAGAGGAAGATGAATGTGGTGAAATACCTAAATATTCAGATCTGGTCACCAAACAAAACCCATTTCAAGCAACGTTTCAATTCTGAATGGTGGTCTTTCACCAGGGCGATACTGAGAGTATCTTCCACTCTGGAACGTGGGCAAATATACTATATATTATTTTTTTAATGAATTAATTGTGATTGTGAAATAGCACAAACTAATTAAATAAAACTTACTTGCGCACGCCGGGATTTGAACCCAAGATCTTCGGATTCGTAGTCGAGAGCCTTACCCCTCGATCATGGAGGCCGTCGATTTTATATTATCGAGAATGTGCCATCACAATAATAATAATATTAACTAATTATCACCTTTATTACGTTTTTGAAAATTTCACATTACATCAATTACAATACTTGATTTCATAACTTCTCCAGACCATCTCTCCACACGCTTTCATTCTTATCATTATTATTAGTCACACGCACTTTCATTAGTTAAGAAGCATTCTCACCCCAAACAAAATTAATAAGATATTGTATGGACATGCGTAATAGGTACTTTAACAATATAAATTTTAATATTCCAACCTTATCATTTGTAATAAAATGTATGTATGTATAAATAAATATGCAAATTAAAAAATACATATGGACCGCTTGAAGAAAATAGTAAAAATGATAAGAAACAAGCAAAATTAGTTTCATAATGTGAAAGTGGTAGGGAACCTTTGGATACTTATTCATGTAATTTCGTCCAGTTATTGATAA
Organism: Halesus radiatus; assembly: GCA_022606495.2. Lineage (NCBI taxonomy): Eukaryota > Metazoa > Arthropoda > Insecta > Trichoptera > Limnephilidae > Halesus > Halesus radiatus. The sequence goes on along the minus strand of JAHDVE020006392.1, from coordinate 65,014 downwards.
CTAAATATAATCTAATATTTAATAGTAGACAAAAAATGATCTTGAAAAATAAAATGAATCGTTTAAAACATTAAATTACAACACCAAAATGGTATTATTGCAATTACTAAAATTACTGTGATTATAAAAAGAACACAGTGGTGCCAATACAAGTTTCTTATTTTTACAAAGCGGCATTCAGAAATAAGTTGTAGTCCCGAAAGGAGATGCCTATATGTCACATTCAAACATAATTTGTTGTTCAAACATTCTTATTATTTAACGCTTTGTAAGGAAGAAAATTAAATGGAAAAGCGATCTGTTTGTATTTCTAAAATATTATATATCGAAATAACCATGTATTAGATATGCCATAAATAAAAATAAAAACAAAGTTAAAGTCACAGAAAATATTATTAAATAACGCGAAATGTGAAAACATTTGAATGTCAATGTAAAAAACGCATTTCAAATTTTTTTATGAGTAGCTTGGTGTTGCCATGGTAATGACATATTGTAGTTCCAAGCTGTAGATGGGTAAATAGGTACTCATAGGTAGGTACCTGCACAATTGTGTGAATGAAGGAGGCATTTTCCTTTCTTTTCAAATATGAATTCCCATTATCATTTCATTGAACAACGACAACAAAAAAACACTTTTATTCTTCAACTTCGTTTTGTAAGGAATTCAAATAAATAAAAATATTTTAAGAAAAATTCTGATTATTCCGAGTCGAAAATTCGGTTCTGTCTGGGTTCTCTAAAAAGTATTGGTCCGCAAGCAAAGAATTCTGCGCTTACCAAGATCCTTACGGGAGGTTTTCTTATTTTACAACAATGTTTTTTTTTCTCATTTTTTCAAAGTACCTATATTACAGTGGGTTTCAGTAAAAAAATTCTCACTTATAAAATGGTAAAAAACCCGTACCAATAGTATTCAGAATTTTCAGAAATATCTGTAGGTTTTATTTTTTAATAATTATTATTCTGAATTTGCCAACCATATTTTAGAAACAAATCATTCTTTTGACCTAAATTAAGGTTTTAAATTTTGTATGCAAAAAAAAACTGGTATTATGGAGATAAATTTGAAATTTTAGAAACTATGAAAATTGTTAATCGTCAATTAAATATTATTAAAACTCAAATATTTGTTAAAAATAGTTATCTCTTAAATTCATTTTCACATAAATAATATTGTTAATATAATTTTTAATGTGTTATTTTCTTTATATTAATAATATTTTTTTTTTAAATTTCTAATAATTTTTTAATATAATGTTCTATATTTTTTTTTAAGTATTTACTTACCTACTTTCATCGCTTAGTTTTAATTTTTGTTCTTTTTTTTTTTTTAAATTTGTTCTATTTTCTTATAATTTTTCTATTCCTTTAGTATTGGTTATTCGGATGAGGGCAGCTTTACTTCTGAAAATTTTAACTATTTACGTATTAAATACTGTGGCTTAAACAAAGTTATTGTTATTGATTTAATTAATATTATTATAACTCCATAAAGTTATTATACATCTTTTGAAGAAATTAAATTATTAAGTTTATATACTATAGAAGTGCATTTTGTAAAAGCACTCTGCCGATTGACAATTAACATAATAATGTAAGATTGTCGATTTTTTTTCCTTTGTCTATGTTCCTTATATAAAAATGACTAAAATTGATTTACGTATAAATAACTAATATTTTAGTTATTGAGGCAAACAAAACATACTTTTCGTTACACCTCGAAAAGAAAAGCAACGGAAACATTTAACGAAATTAGGAAATTATTACTGTGTGCACCAGGAAGTTCTCGATCAGCCCTAGGTTGTATGTCTTGGACTTTTGAATTGAATGAATTTATTGTGAATATCTCGAAGCAGACGGGTTATTGTATGAATCATTGAAGAAGATCATATTAACACATCCCAAATGAACCACGAAACCGAAAAAACAACAGAAATTAAAAAGATTTCAGTTGCATCTGGGACTCGAACCCAGGACCTCTACCTATCCGGGGTAACCGCTTAACCAACTTAGCTAATGAGACCAGTACAATTTACGCCATTTACACCGATATCATACTTCATGTTCAAGATTTATTAATATTATCCTCAATTTTTATAAATCCCATATTATTGGCTGCTGTCTTTATGATGGTTGCAAAGTTTCATCAGAACTCAATTGGGTTATTATTTTTTTTGCGCGATGCCACACAAGAGTCTCAACTGCTCTAAACCGTCTGGAGCCAGTGGGACTATGGAATCTCCAATTAAGTATGTTATGAGGCTGAAGATATTAAGGAGGGGAAAGAGATGAAGAAGAAAGAAGTTGGGTAAATACCAGGATATTCAGATTTGGTCACCAAATACGGTATTTCAAGCCACGTTTCATTTCTGAATGGTTCTCTTTCACCAGGGCAATACTGACAGTATCTTCCACTCTGGAACGTGCCGCAAATGTACTACATAGTATTTTAAATCAACAAATTGTGAAATAACAGAATTTGATCAAATAAAACTTACTTGCGTATGCTGGGATTTGAACCTGCGACCTCCGGATTCGTAGCCAAGGATCGTAACCACTCAAACACAGAGACCAAAAGTAAAAGGTTAGATTATAACACTACGATTGTTAACACTGATTATATTTGTGATGAATAAAACATTGGTCTAACAAGGATTGAATATCTCTAGAGTATGTTAATGAAGGCTGTTGTTTACTGATAATATCATGAGAAAAGAGGAAGGAATAATGTTGTTGATGCAATTTATAACTTTAACATTTGGAAGGCATATAAAGGTACAGTTAATTGAGGTTAGTCGTCTATTGCTTGGTTGCATTCGCACTGAATAAATTCTAACATGAGGGTGCAATCATATTCTTAAGTAAATTAGGAATTTTTTTTTTTTTAATAAAATAAAGACAAACATTCCCAGGTTACGAATAATCTAAAAATATTTAAAAATCTCCTACAACCATCACAGTAAGCGGAATATATTGTTTGTGTCGTGATTAAGAACTTAGTCAGCCGAGGAATCGAACTCACGACATCTGGGTGCGAACCAGATGCGATGCCAATTCAGCCACTGACCGGTAAAACAAACAATGGTTAAAATAACTAATAATTCAATAAAATTATCTTGCTCTTGGCACTGAACAATTACCATTATTGGTTAATTCATTTATGTATAATATATCATTCCTGTGTAGTTTATCTATCAAAGCCAATGTTTGAATGCAATAAAACAACTGTAAAAATTTTGAAATTTATATGTGTATTTTAAGCACGTACATTTTGTTTTAAAGTAGAATTATCGTTTATATACTACGATGTTTTAAATATCCTTTAAAAAAAAAAAAATGGATTTTTACAAGTATCAACTTTTCTTTACATCTACGGGTTACAAATCTCTATGGGCGTATATATATAAAAAAAACGAAAATGAGTAAAACCAATAATAATAATATTTTTATGATTTCTGTACCGCGGTTTTGGTGAAAAATCACCTCAAAGCGTTGTACAAATATTTTTTAGAAGACTCTATCTTATTACTAACATGTGTTAATAACAACTTATAACTTATTGCATTTTCGTTGCATGCTCACGATATGTACCTACATTGATGAGCGCGATGCTGCGTTGAAGTGTACATGTTATTTTTATGAAACCAATTTAGTTAGAAAATTCGAATAAATCGGTTTTATGGGTAATAAACCATTATTTAAAAAAATCATATAAACAAGTGGTCACAATTACCATTAACCGCAGTTTGAAAATGGCCTTAAACGCCGACATAGCTATAAATAATAACAATAAAAAAATAAAAATACTTGCAGAACTTTATAATAATATAATTTCACTTTATTTACTTTAAATATAAAAAAAAAATAAACGCAGTTCTAATTAAACACAAAAACAATTAATACCTTTAAACATGATAAACAACCAAACAATTACAAAAAAGTATTAATTCCACACAGGAGGCCCCAATGAAAATAATTTCCCTGGGGAATATTCCATCTTCTGGGATGCTGTGTGGAGATTCTTTTTGAGGAGAAGAAAGAGTGAAAATGGGTCAGAGAAGACGAAGAGGTCATGTTGTAGGTTGGAGGAAACGCAGAGGCAGGCAGATCGTTCCACAGTCAAGCTGTTGAACTCAAGAGTACAAAGGTGCCAAAAGGATTAATGACGCTAGTTCCTTGAAGCATCCATTGAAATACCGGAAGAAAAAAGTCAACATCCGTTTGACGCCTGTGCTCTAAATATTGAAATCTCTCGGTTAAGATGTAAGAATCTATCAAACGGACGTCCTATTTTTGCAGAGAGTAAAGGTTTTTCTCAGATATTTTGGGACTCTAGGCTAGACGTAGCTGTCAAATTCAGCAATTGGGCGCACTTATGATTTACACAGCGTCAGCAGTTGAGTACTATTAACGTATCTGTGGGCCCCGTACAGTTAACAATGCCCAGCATCTGAAAGGCAAGAATTTGGATCAGTACTTATTTATTTATTTACGGACCAATGTCCAATTATACAAAGTTCATAACACGAAATAAAATAAAAAAGAGCTACAGAAAAATAACAGCACATATATAATAAGAGAATGAAGCAATGATAAAACGAGGACAAAAATATGCATCTGAGAGAACATTCGAGTCAAAGCCTGTAATAGGACCCCCCCTCCCTAACGATATATTTTTTTTCTTTCCTCTCCCTGTTGAATATTTGGGGGTGGTCGCTCTTCTCAGATTCTGATTAGATTCTATCTAGATTCTAAAAAGATTAAAATATGTTTAATTAATCACCTGATCAATTAAATATTTCTTAGCAAGCCGACCTTCCTCCTCCTCGGACCCGTCCCTCTCACGTTGTGTAATTTTTTGTTTCGGTCATTGGGACGTGATCAAGGTTTATGTGGTAACTTTGGTTCTTTTAGACTTTGGAGTGCTACTTTCTGTTGATTTTTAAATGACTCTGATACAATTTACTATCTTGAATTTAAATTTCATATCTCCCGCACTCCGAACTATTCTTCACAATATAAAATACTATTATTCGGCTTACATTAATTGACATCGGCACTCGCCTTAGATACCTGATACCCGAATTGGATTAACATACATAGAACAATGGGGAATGAGAATCCCTACCATGAATGCACATCTCGCCCTCACCTCGGAGAGTCTGTACGTGGCAACTGATGAAACGCTAACACAATCGAATAAATGACGTATTTCATGATGAACCAATTAACATTATTTAACTACGTGATTCACACGGTTCTACGGTTAGGTATTTTTAAAGTTAGTTATATTATACGATTAATTAGTTCTACGGGTAGGTGTTTTTGGTTTGGTATAGAGATAAAACATGGAATTTGCTTTTAACAATTGGTCACCCCCATATCCTCAACTTCATTGGGTGGTGGAAGTCAAATTCCAGCCCACTGAACTACCAATTCCAGCTCCTCCGGTTGTTTTAATTTAATTGAAGATTGCCATGTTCATATCTCTTTCCAGAGGATGATTTGGGTTCCGGAACTGGTGAAGGTTTTTTCATTGACAAATATGCACTGGGAGATAGCTCTACCAGATTTAAAGCACAAGTGATTGGTGTTGGAGATTTTATATCCATCAATATACACGAGGTGTATCTCGTATTGGGGAATATGAGGGAACTGTTTGTCGAGGAGATCGACTTGTGTCGGCGAAATATATATTTTTGTGGCACGAGGGTTGTGAGGCCTCATGACACGTCTGGGAAGAGATCGCTACCACCTTTTCGTTGGCGGCCTGTCGCGATTTCCATCCAAACATAAACGTACTTCTCAATAATATATGTAAACTGTAGTTTTTTATAATCTGCAATACGATAGTTTTTCCAGCGCATCCCAGAGTGTAGGATATTAAAATACAACGTTTGTGCCCGCTGTAAGATAACACCTTCATGAATACATTCTAATATAAATCTCAATAATTACCATGCACATAATAAACGTAAGTTTTACATATTTTAACTCCTGACAGAGTGTGATTCTTGGTGAGTGGGGTCTTCATTATGATTCAATCACAACGAGATCACCGTTGAATCTAGAGTTGCGGAAAGCTGTTGCAACCAAAGTTATTTCATTATACAGCCAGGAAAACTCCACACGTGCATCAGGAAAGGGTATCGAGTCCACTACCAACCTCGTCCCTCCGCCTCCCAGTAAGAAACGAGTAGGAAAGCCAACGACCAATAATTGTTCCCATCGATTAACCCTTCTGTGAAAACGTCCCCTTGCTATTGAATATTGTCAAAGGTAGACATCGATCCATGACACCTTGGAATGTGAGTCCGCTTAAACAATCCCAAAATGCCGACGCTATTCTGGTAAAATAACTCACCAACGTCAGGATGGTAGGAGAACCAGGCCCATCCTCTGGACGAACGGGTACCCTCAAAATTCAAAGTCCGGTTCTTTGTCTACGAGGGATAATTAGGCAAAGCCAGACCGGCATGCTGTCTCCTTCGCTCGCCCTCCAGGTAGGTAGGGAGCCTGTGAAAGTTCACTCGCTTCACCCCTTAACCAGCGCACGCAGGATCGAACGTGAAGGTAGATGAAATTACTTATTGACATTGATTGATTATTGATTTAACTCAATAAAAGACAATTGTACAGGTAAGTATCTATTGGAAATTATCATACGTACCTAAATATATTTCTGTAAAATAGGTATTTTTGAATATTTAATGGTTGACTACATGTATTGAGTGTAGGTAATTGCACTATTGATAGTGCTTGTATGAAGATTAACTGATGTGTAACGAGAGAGGTTATCATAAAATACTTAATGAAGTTAGATGTACCCGCTCGGGTACCATGAAATGTATTTGCATACCGATAGATCAGAACGGTTTTGATCAAGATTACAAAATATTTATCCAATCTAATCTCCGTAACGTGATTAGATTATTTTTAATGTTAGGAAACTGGTTAATGTACTTGTTAGTAAATTAATAAAAACTTACCATACTTCTTAGTGCATATCCAAAATATATTAGTTTAACCAAAAAACCAACCCGCAAAACAGTAACTACCATTCCCACGCTAGTATTTTTAGCATGCTAAGCACCATGCGATCTTCAGACGGTCTACTCTCTAAAACGTGACTTTCACTGTCCTCTTTTAAAAACCTCGACAATTCCGCTCGTCTCCCAAAATTCAAACGCGACTTCCTTCCTCTGCCTACCTAAAGGCAATCCCCATTTCCACTGCCTACCCAAGACCGACCTCCCTCTTCTCTCTAAACCCGGCTCTCTTCCTCGTCACTTAAAACCGACTCTCCTCACTGTTATCTCCCTTCAAACCGACCATCACCTCTCGTCTCCCAAAACCGACCTCCCTCACTGTCTACCCAAGACCGACCTCCCTCTTCTCTCAAAACCCGGCTCTCTTCCTCGTCACTTAAAACCGACTGTCCTCACAGTAATCTCCCTTCAAACCCACCATCACCTTTCGTCTCCCAAAACCGACTCCCCGCTGTCCTTCGCACAGGTCCGTATTAGGTATCCTTCGCCAACTTAAACAAACTTATAATTCTTTTAAATTATGTCTTTTAAACCAACTATTCTGAGTAAGATAATAACTTACTGTTTGATCCCACTATCAAACCAAAATAGGTACCGTTCCTGCTAGTAGTGTGAGTGCCAAACGTACCCATTGCTTGGTTTAGAAATCCGTTCAGGCAATAATAACAACAATAAATGGACCACTTCCACAGCGCCGTCTTCGCGAGAAAATCGCCTCAAGGCGCTTTACAACATAATTTATCTAACCCATACCTTATCACTTAGACTTATATCTAATAATTTACATATTAGATTTATCACTAATGGCTTACAGCTAAGATTCATAACTAGAAAATACTTAATTCAGACTTATAATTAGTAATTTACATCTAAGACTTATATAGATAGCGACTTACAACTTAGACCTGTAGCTAGTGACTTAAAACTAGGTAAGCTCAATTTCATAATCGAAGTCATCAAGACTATACTATATCCTACTTCATTCCTCACAAAACCGTAAATCTGAATGCAGAATAAAAGGCTGTTTCTCTGTGGCGCTTGACACCGAATCACATTCGAGATCGACACTGGTCTCTTAATACGCCTCTGAAAATATTATAAAAACAACGCCCGTCCCCGGCCTGACTGCTTCGCACTAATTTCGTCACTAACATGATAATTTATCGTCTCCAGTCCTAAGGGTAGGTAGAACATTCCAGCTCATTTCTAAAATCAATAATTAATTCCTGATTTTTAGACATGTCACAATAACTAATTCTTAGACGCCGTCTCTCCATTATTTTAACAAAAATTCCAGGGGCGTCCCCAAGACTTTTACACGGGTCGTTCCAAAAATCCTTATTTCATTTGTTTTAGTTATTTTAGATGAGGCACTAGTATGCGGTTTCGAACCATAGCAACTAGTTAATTTTAACATAAATTATACCGTGTTGATTCTATTTAGTATGCAATTTAATATGCTTGTAAAACATTATATGTAGCCAAAGTGGTACTCTAGACAAGCTGTATACCTGTTACCCTTTTCCAAATACGTAAATCACGCCGAAATTGCACAACTCTCCAATCTAATTAACGGTTATTTCGGAGATTTTTTTCATTGCCGACTTCATCTCACCTACCGTCACTGGAATATTTCTGGGTCATTTGATATTTTACCCTGGTTCGTAAGTTTTCTTTTATCTTCCTTCATCGTAATGGTCCCAGGCTCGTCCGCATGTTTCCTCTAAAGTGTCTAGTTCTGTAGTGTCTTTGAATTTCAGCATGTTTGTTTAAGTGTCTCAATTGCCTGCGTTATTTCCGTGAAAAGGAACAAAGTAAGAATTCACAAGTTATAAATCATTATTAAGGAATGTGTTTACAATAAATCCTACCTCTACGAGTTCCATGAAACTCTGGTATTTTTATTTAAGAAACCCGTAATTTGTCTTAAAATGTGCGGCCACCCATATTCTTCGAGACTCCAAATTTACATGAATTATTTTAAAGGATAAAGAAAAAGATGTTCTCGTTAAAACTCAAATCCATCACAAGCCTGATCATGGTTTTAGTAGAGTCCATGATTTCAGACATTCTAAATGATAATCTTAGAGTTATAATTTCGTAAAGCACTACAAAGTCATTAATACTGCTACCAAAAATTTCAAGGCCCTGGCTTGAGTTCACAAATCTCGACATTCTGGACAGTGGAGAACGGTACCCATAATTACTAGAGTATTGAGGAAAAGTAATTCATTGTTTGAGTCTAAGGCAAGGAATATTGAACTGAATGAGTTGCAATAAAGAAGGTGAGTCAATAATACAATTAATTATTTAAAAAATGCAAATGAGATCAAAGTCTTTCCTACGCTTTTCTAATGTAGAAATGCTTATGGTTTTTTCAATTTCAACATAGGAGTAATCGCCTCTTTTTCCCCCTAATCTCCATGCAATTCCAAGTAAGAAGCAATGTTGTACAGATTCAATATGATGAATGTGAATAGCATAGAAAGGAGACCAGATGACACTGGCATATTCAAGATGAGGATGAACTAGTGAGCAGTAGAGAGTTTTTAGGGTTTTTGTATTCCTAAAGTTACGGGCAATTCTATTGATGAAGCCAAGAAGTTTTAGTGATTTTATTAGTGACATTATTGAAGTGGTCACGAAAAGAAAGCTTACGGTCTAAGGTGATAACAAGGTCCTTAATAGATCTGACAGTAGATAGGGAGATATTATTTAATTTGTAATCGAACAGGATCGGTTTATTTGCTCTATAAAATGACATAATTTTACATTTATCAATATTTAGTTCTAGGCCATTAGTTTTACACCAATCATGATGAGTCAATATCAAGTTGGAGAAAAATACAGTCATTGTAAGATTTTATTATTTTAAGTATCATATTGTCATCTGCAAAAGGTCAAAAGCGCGAGCAAGAAAATGCACCGGCAATATCGTTAATAAATATGTTATAAAGAAGAGAAGTAAGACGGGCACCTTGAGGTACTCCAGACGTTACTTTAATAATAATAGATTCATATTTATTTACTTTGACTCTTTGTCGTCTATAATATAAATAAGATTTAAAGAACGATAATAAAGGGTTTCTTATACCGATAGCATAAATTTTGGCAATAAGAATTGAGTGATTAACGTTATCAAAAGCTTTAGAAAAGTCAGTCTAGAGAACATTAACCTGAGAGTTATCTTCTAGAGCCTTAAAAATGGTATTACTGAAGGAAATTATTTTTTTGTGGTAGATTTAGCAGATCTAAATCAAATATTTTTGGAATTTCAGATATAATCGATATTTGGCTGAAGTTTCCGATGTTCGCCTTGTTTCCAGACTTTACAAACATTACAAACATTTACTCAAATAACTCAGAGAATGATAATTGATTCGAATGTGTAATGAATATATTTTCAGTTTCAGGCGTTTGTTTTTCTCGCACGTAAAATATTCGTACCAAAAGGAAGTTCCAGAATAATTTCCATCTAAAATTGCATAAACATCAGATGATAATAAGTAACGGTAGAACAGACCAAATTTACTTTCGCATTCACACCTCGTTCAATATACTATATTAACGGGATTTACTCGCCTGCCCCATTTCGGAACAACGGTATGACATTTTCCGCATTATCAGAGAGGTGAGGATATTATTTGCCTTTTGAACGTACTCAATTATTCAAGGTTTTATACAATGGGCACAAACTGCAAAGAAAATATAACCAATGGTAATATTTGACATTTAACCAACAAAAAACTGATTGCTTTTATTGAGATGGGTTTAACGTCTACGTAAATATGAATGTACGTCCTTCTGTTAGCTAACTTTTCTATATTTTTCTATTATATGAAGAAGAATTTTCCTGGTAGGCGGTGCTTGTTTGTTTTGTATACAAATTCAAAGTTCTATTCCTAACTACATGAAATTTTGCACACTTGACCAACACAATAAGAGGAAGGTCACTGTCTACACGAGATTTCTTAAAACTATCCCCATTCTCTTTCCCACCCGTGAAGCCAAATTTTGGTACTTCTTGATGAAATTGGGTTGGAAATCTTGGTGTTCAAAATAAGTGGAAAATTACTGGGTAGGGAGTAGGAGTAGGAGTGAGGTTATGGACTATAAAACATTACTCCAATCTCTTATTAACCCCGATTAACACCGGGTACTTCAGTTAGTTCAAAATAAATGCGATAGGACCACCTCTTCACTAGGTATTTTGTACATAGTGGTCAATGAATTGATATTTTAAGCTTAAAATCTTCAATCCATCCTTAGAAATTGCAAGTGAAAACGATAGCGAGACATGTTCAACAAAAAAATGTGGATTGGAAATTGGTTTCAAAAAGATTAATATTGAATAAGAATTTTTGGGGAAAATTGTTATTATAAAACAAGATAAGTTCAATTGTGATGTGAGTACGGAGTACGTAATATTCAAATTGATCAATTCTTATTATCAGTACATACAATGAAGTAATGCCACTAAATTTAATAAGTAAAATAGTTGGAGGTGTAATGGCTAGTCCATCTGGATTCAATTCTCGGTAGTGGCTAAAATTTATTTTCTTACCTATTTATTTTATTTAAAAAAAATAAAAAAAAACATATTTAAAAAAAAAAAATTCCTAGCTTATCGCTCGAAAAACAAATCGAGGATGAACGGATAAATTTGTTATTTCTAAATCTGAAACTGCCAATTCATGGAGCAATCCCACTTTGATATGATTTTTTTTTTTTATTAAAAAACCTTTGTAACTCTTCCACTTGCTTGTTGATGATTTTTTTTAATGTATTGTTCTTTCCGACAAAAAAACAGTCCTTTGCTCAGAGTCACGAGCAAAACTTTAATTACACCTTTTGTAAATGTGCTAGCAAATGTCTTCTGGGTATATCCTGGGGTTAAAGGATATGAAATAACTTAGAACAGAAGGAGGCTGTGGTCTGGTACAAATTCCCTTTCTACACAGATGATCATGTACATTCTGTTATCGTTTAACGTTGATTTTTTTTTTAAATTTCTCTTTCTTGTGACCTTCCTTTGTGCAAAAGTTAATAAAAAAATATTTCCGTAACAAAGGAAGGTCTGATAACTTGTATCTGTTGCGGGCTAGAAATAATGCCTGAACCAAATATTATTTGATGCGTATATAAAAAAAAAATCAGAAAATCAAACACGTGAGAAGAAATAAAAGTATTAAACAAAAACATTTTATGAATAAAAAATAACATTATGTCTTCAAACAATTGGTATTCCCTTTGTGGCGTCATTATTAATAAAAAAAAATGCCTTGTTATCACCACTTCATAAGTATACATAAATATCTACATTTTTTTAAAGCGATGTTTTCGTCATTCGGAATATATGAATACTAAAAAATAATTTCAAGTATAGACAGATAAAAATTAGAACACAATAATTTAAGAATAGACAAATTATAAACACAAACAAAAATTGTTTAAAGTAGGTAAGTGATTAATCAAAAATGCTAATAAGAAATTAATATAAAACATTGAATAACAAATTTATAGATGAAATTAAAAAGTGAAATATTTTTATTATTAACCCTCTGAACTCCAGACTTTTTTTCTGTATGACATACCAGCAACTGCAGGGTATATTTTTGTAAATTAACTAAATTATTTTGTATTTTTATATTATTATTTAAATCGGTGTTATAAAATTGGACTCTAGTATCTCAATAACAAAACAGTCATACTTTTTCCATTATTTTTTCTTTTTAATTTTTTTTTCAACTTATGTACATTGATCACAACAAGCATGCGCCTAAATATAATAATTTTGCCCGACATTTGTATGATGATTGTAACTTATTGTTGTATTATATTATATTCTTGAAATAAACTCCTGCTGACAAGCTACTTGCAGTAGCTTAGCGGGTATAAGTTCCCACTGTATATAATGAATATTATACAATAAAAAAAATTTAAAAAAAACAATATAATGGTAGGTTTTAGAAATAAATTATTTAAAAAACAATGTGATAAGGCCTCATGCAATTTTTTTATTCAAACTATTAGATAAATGTTCAAATTAGTTTATTTAGTGAAAAACAAGACAACTGGACATTATTTTTTAATTTTATAATCTTTTATGTATGGAATCTAAGGAAACAATCCCCTAAATGCATCCTAGATTTCACATGTTTCATGCACTTTCCCCGTTTTATCCCTATATGAGCAGACCACACAGTCCTTCTTTTTTCCGTCCCGTAAAACATGAAGTTTGCCATCCAGTCGCACTTAGTTCGAGTTTTTCCATTATTTTAGGGCGTATAAAAAAACTCGCGTTTTCTTATGTACAAGGATGCATAATAAATTATTGTTAACAAAAACACGTCTAAACGATAGCGCGGTTGTTGCGAAACTATTAAAACATGTTTATACCCGTCGCCGCGTGTCCTGGAATGTTTGTTTATGTAAACAATACATACATAAACAATGGCGACATATACGCGCCTCCGGAGCTACTAAAATAATTACGGTGGAGACCTATTGTCGCCTCCGGAGTAATAAGGGTTAATATTAATATGAAAATAAATAAAAAATAAAATAAATAAAAACATATTTTTTCTATTTCAGATCTCCCTATGTAACGTATCCAGCGATTTATTCGATTTTTTTAATTTTAAATTTTTTTGTGATTTTTGAAGGATATTGGTATTTTGTTGTAGAGTTTATTATAAGTTTTTTTTGTCCATATGTTGTGTTTGTGGTTCCTCGTTGAATGTATTTTTGACTCAGAGATCTAATGCTTCTAATATAGTCGTATGTGTTTGTTGTTATTTCTTATTTTTTGTACTTATGAATGAAAAGTAGTATTGTTTTAGAGTATAATTGTTTTATTGACATAATGTTAAGATTATTAAAGATTTCGTCAGGGCTAGTTCTTACCGGGACTATAAGTATAATTTTAGTATAATTTTCATGATGGTTTTTTGTATTCTAATGAGTAATTTATGAATATTTTCATTAGCACTACCCCATCAGATAATACCATATTCTAATAGTTAATCAAATATTTTGTACTAAAAAATAATTTATTTTTTAATCTGCGCATTCGAAAGTTCTTCTCTCCGCAACAATTTTGAACCATTTCAAATATGTTCTTAAAAACAGAAGTTTATTTGGTTAATCGATGAAATTAGGTAGGTATTTATAAATTATTTAACTTTATATTAAGATAAATTTCTTGCCTGGTATATATGAAAAGCGTTCTTCGGTCATTTTTGTCATCAATTGTGTTTTATAACAATTAAACGAAATACATTTTATTTCTGTTTGGATTGTTTGTTATTCGATAATTCTTTATGTATGGGGAGAAATGCTAGACCTTCAGAAGCAATTGGTTTCAGAAATTTTGTTTTTTTGGGATATTCTAGAAATATACCAGGTGGAAGCATTTCGGAGTCTTATAAATCTTTGTTATTTAATTTCTTCCTCTCAAGGAATGTAGCTTATTTTTTCCGCAGTGCGTACACACTTACCAGCAGACTGAGCAAGCTAACGTCACATAAGGTTCGTCACAGAACTAATTTTGTTACATACAATAGTTTCTTACTCGCACAGTGGTTCAATATCCGGGATACAACCGTGTTCATAGCTTTCACCGAAACTATACTTTATCCGCGGTTACAACATTAAAGACTCTGGCAAAAATCCTTTTGTTAGACAGAAGGGAGCAACCCGCATTTCTTAATTTTCTTACAAATTTTCAAGCGAGTGTTATATCACTTGACCTTTATCGCTTAGTTTTCATAACTCTCCAAGTAACGCTTCCATCATACGGAGATGTTATTGCCTAATTTTTTTTTTATCAACTCAGTTTGCGTTTTGCGGATCTATAAAGAAACAGAAAAGTTTTTGTGTTTTTCCCAGAAACTTCTTTGTGAGCATACCCAATGAGAAGATCTGATCCATTCACCCTCTGCCACTCATGAAAGTATCTTGCATATCCAATATTTTACCATTTATTTTCATTCGTACCCTTTCAACCAAATTCTACCTAACACCATTCCAACTGAACTTAGCAAGCTAATAGCCCTGCGATTTCCACATTCCATGCGTGACCTTTTTTCATTGTATAGAGCCATTATCATAGCCTTTTTCAATCTGATGGCGGGTAACTCTTTCCTAAAAACTGGTTAAAAGTTATACATACCATAACTATGTTAGAACTATACGGCTATCTCTTTTAAAGTATTCAGCAGCAATATTGTCGAAACCAACAGCCTCACCAATCTTCATACATTTAATCGATCTGATCATTCATGCTGATTTTAATAACATCCACTTCATCGTTTTTATACTTGATCTGCCACTGGAATCACCGTCCCTTGTATTGTTTTCGAAGACCTCATCAAAGTATTTCATTCTTCTTTCATTCTTTTATTTCTTCCTCATTCGTCAACATTTTTCCGTCTTTCGATTTTATCACTTTCATGTATTCGCTTTCTGGACCATTCGACTTTACTGTAAGAATATTTCATAATGCCAATAAATTATTTATTTAATTATAAGGCTAAGGTATGTTGTATGGCTGCAGATAGTGGGTTTCGGGATATGGGGAAGAGGAAGGAGGGAAAGGTTTCCTGGCTCTTCAGATCTGATCGTCATCAGAGGTGAAATGTGTGTATTGTAAACTAACTCGGCTGAATGGCTCCACCCGTCATATTCACGGTAGCGATTTTCGTAGGTATTAATCATTAAATTACAAAAAATAAATACGTTATGTACCTGTTTTTCTCAATAGAATTGTTAAATCATGAATCACGAAATGTAAAAAAAAAATCAATAGATATTAAGCAAGATATCGTCACATTACATTGGGCAGCCGTTAAAATGACGGATACGGTCTTTCTACGGTTAAACAAAGTAACAACAAACAATTCCAAAGAAATTTAAATAAGGTTAAGCACTTAAAAATTGTGAATCCTCATTTAACTTGAACTGGAGCATTTAAAAAAAACTGTATTTAAAAGTTTTTTTTTCTTTGAAATCCTTAAAATCCAAATACTTGAACGTTCTTTGGAATAACAAGGGATAAAATAAACTTGTCAACGCCGGAATTTGAATTAGCACAGAGATTTTCTGAGATAATGCTTACCGAGTAACATTATGGAATCACTTAATAAGAATATTAAGAGGAACGGTTGCGCGGCCTGTTACATACAAAACTTCATTTTGAAATTGAGGCCAAAATACCTAAAACTAATGAACTTTTTTTCATCACACAGTATAGTAAATATCTAGTACGGATTAGAAATAATTTATTTAATAATTGATTTTAGAGGCATCTGTAACAATTATTTGGGTGCTACGGCGATTAAAAAAAATTTACCCCGTCTGCTTTGAAAATTGCGTAATAACTTAATAACATTTTTTAATTACGTTACACGTTACCTTACCATTTGCGTGATAATTGAATAACATTTTTTAATTACTTTACACGTTACTTTTGCACAACCAGTTAGCATTTGCGTAATAATTGGAAAAATAATAAAACTTCTTAAAATGATTGTTTTTAATATTATAATTTCTTCAAAAGATTGGAATTCACTTTGTGGCATCATAATGAATAAATTAATTAAAAATTACTTGTATTCACCACTTTATTAATATATACACATCAACATGCTTCAATTAAAAACATATGTTTTTAACTACAAAGATAAAGATAATATTTTGAATAAATCGGGGTTACATAAATTAATTTGTAACGATTGCAACTGTTTTTACAAAGGAAAGACTTGTAGAAATTTCACTATTAGAGTTAAGGAACACCTAGGATGTTTAAGTATTAACAATTATTCTTAATTTGCCAATCGTATTTCAGAAACCAGTCATTCTTATGATATAAATAAAGGTTTAAAATTTTTATATACAAATACAACCGGTTTATAATTAGATGAATTTGAAATTTTAGAAATCGGAAAAAGCGTTAATACCGAATTAAATATAATAATTAATCATATTTTTTTTAACTGTTATAACTTGATTTTATTTTCATATTAGTATTAATAGTAAAAATAATTTATATTTTAATTTCTAATATAAATTTATTATTCAATGTTTTATTGTAAACCTTTATTAACATTTGACTACGTTAATGATTTTTTTATTTATGTGTATAATTTGTCTATTCTTACTTTATTCTGTTCTATGTTTATCATTTGTCTATACTTGGGATTATTATTTTTTATTATTCTATATATTCCTGATGAGGAATCGCTTCATCGCTTTCGAAACACGTTATCATATATATATTAATAAAGTAGTGAATACAAAGTAATTTTTTAATTTATTTGTTTTTAATATTAATTAATTTCATGGCTTCAATTAATATCATCCGATTCCTGTCAAAAAAAATTACCCTTATGTTTACCTTTAACCACAAAACATTCTTTGTTTAGCCGTTTTAGACAAATAATTTTCAACAACACGTGTGAACAAGGCTTAGTATAACGAACCTGGTTAGATTGGGAAATAAATCAAGATTTTTCATGTCTGTTCAACTGAAAACGTATTGGCTTATTTCATTTTTTTTGGATTCCATAAATTCCATAATTGCTGGTTTCTCATTGACCAGCAATCCCTCTACATCTGGAAATTATTTTCAAAGTTCTGACTGCTTACTTCTGCCTACTTGCTACTGTCAGCTGGCTAGTGACGCAGTGGTGGGACAAATCAATTATTTCATTACTATTGATTGAACGTTCGATTTCGTTTGACGACAGAAGTCACACATTATATCTTGGCATGTGGTCAATACATTAATTGAGCAGACGTGTTAGGCAGATGCCAGAAGAGATGTGCCGTTTCATAAATACCATAGTATAATAAACATTATATATCAGTGAAGTATTTATATAGTAAATGTAAAATTCAGCACGATCACATTAAGTACAATTACACATTTGGTCAGTGGTCATGCTTCTTGGATATCTGGTACAGATTTATTTTATATGTGGCACTACATGTACCTTTCAAATAAAAGTATGAAATGTTTCAATAAAACAAAAATAAAAAACAACAACAAAAAAGTAAGTTTAACAAATATGAATAAACAATTAAAATTTTATACACTACATATAAAAATGCAAAAAGTGTAAAGTACGTATGAAAAAGTTAAACCAAAAAAACATTAAATTTATGAGGTAGTTATGAAAAGTATAAAGTATAAAAATTATGGAATATAAAAACTTATGAAAATTACATGAATAATATAAAAGCTATAAGGATTGAATGAATAATATAAAAGCTATAAGGATTGAATGAATAATGTAAATGAATAATATAAACGAATATTTAAAATGAATAATATAAATGACCAATGTATATGATTAATATAATTGAATAATGTAAAGGCATAATATAAATGAATATTCAAAATCAATAATATAAATGACCCAATGTATATGAATAATATAATTGAATAATGTAAATGCATAGTATAAATGAATATTCAAAATCAATAATATAAATGACCAATGTATATCAATAATATAATTGAATAATGTAAATGCATAATATTAATGAATATTCAAAATCAATAATATAAATGACCAATGTATATGAATAATATAATGGAATAATGTAAATGATTTACAAATATGATAAATGTAACTGAATAATATAAATGGATAATATAAATGAATATTCAAAAACAATAATATAAATGACCAATGTATATGAATAATATAATTGAATAATGTAAATGAATAATATAAATGATTTGTAAATATGAAAAATGTAACTGAATAGTATAAATGAGTAATATGAATGATTATACAATAAAAAAAAAAATTATCTGACGCCTTTCAGAAACATTTAAATGTTTCTACTCAGTTTTTAAAATGTTACGATTATCGCAAATACGTGAGAATCTATCTATAAAAATATATCAGCGTTAAAATCCTAGTCATGGTAATAGCATTTTTGAATATGCATAGGAAATATTGCTTACGGTAGGAAATATTCATTAAATTATCATCATTACGCATGACAATAATCAGAAAAAGCAAGTATGAAGACTAGTAAAAATGTCAATAATACACTAGTTGCTGATGAATTTATAAACGGAGATAAGAACTGAGGGCTGCTATCTAAGGCAGAGGCCTCTAGCGAATATAACTAGGAACCGATTTAAAAATAACATATTTCATAATGAAAGGTTGCTACGATAACCCAGTAGCTTCGAGCAGTAAGCCGAAATGATTTGATAGATCCCAGCGTAGGTCTAACTGCAAAATAATAATTAATTTCAAGTGTGTGAAAATTGATGAAAATTGTTTTCTGCTAAAAAACATCATTGGAGAAACTAAACATTTTCATGGGCTATGCTTAAATGCCTTAGAAGTTATTTCAGTATTAGGTTCCATTTCTTATAGAATAAAAACTGTAAAATATCGTTCTTCGTGCCGCATGTGAGCGTTGTAACATTTTAAAGATAGAATCAAGCGAGTTTGCAGCGAAAATTTGGTTGCTTCTTATGAAATGTAACTATAAAGCAATTCAGCGGCCTATCTCTTGTGAGCAGAAACGACAAAAAATATTAAAAAGATTAAACGATGTTCATAACGCAAGAGAAAACTCATCATAAATCTCTAGCGAGAGTAAAAAATACACGAAACAAAAAGAAAACAGAAAAAAACTGTAATTCCTAAAAAAATAATACTTTGTAGTCGGTCACGCAGTATCGGGTTGTAAAGGAAAGTCAAAAGGAAAATAACCAATAATAAGTTGTTTGTATGGTACGAATCAACGCGGCAGACGTTTATAAACTTGGTATACTGCCAAAATCCGTCACTTACAAAAAGTGTGTCTTTCGACATTTTTTTTTCTCATAAAATTAGTAACTTAACGTACTAGTAGAACATCAATCAAAATTTATCATCTCATATATCACTTTACCGTGGATTTTTTTCGAATACGACAGTGTCTTCATCGGAGTAGCATGACAGCTGAATATAAAAAAATAGGGACATGCTTTACTAAATGTTATGTAATAAATGTGGTAAAATTCTAAACAATGCATCATTGGCTGAGTAGCAATTATACCTAAAGTTATAATCGAAATTAATATATCTGTGGAATATACTAATTGGCTGGTAAGTGGGCGGGTGATTTGAAGGGTCGTCTTGCCACCCAGACATTACAGGTTTAATTCTCGGATAGTTTACTTCTCCCATTGAACAAGCAATATTTCCCTGCTTTTCATTATGTGAGTAGGAAAAGTTTAAAAACCGGTCAGTGCATTCGTAACCAGGTTTTCTTTTTTTATAAATGTACAGGTATTTTTAGAGTAAAAAAAAACAAGCTGGAATATCTGAAGTCTTTTTTATTTGCGAATGCCGCACTAAATCCCAACTCCCCGAAGTCAGCAGGAATGTGGTATGGTGAAGGGATTAGAGAGGAGAAGGGCGTGCGGTAGAGTAAGGTCGGGTAGTACTTAAATATGTATACATAAATACACATTCTTCCCCATAGCAATGACAAGGCGTCTCTGTCCTGCGCTACGTCAGCGCCATCCGTCCAACCTCTCCTCGCACAGCCTATGGAGTGCTTTTTTTTCTCACCTGTATCAGGCACATTTTATGTTTCCCTTTTCATTGTTTATTTTTTTTGTTATTTTTGTTACCTTGTTTTATCCTCTACCTTTGTATTTTGCTCCTTTAAATTCCTGCCACTGTTGATATATCCTATACTTATTTAATTTAATAATTAATTTTTAAACTTTTCACTCTGCACTAATGCGTCTTCTGTTATTATTTTGTTCACTATTTTTCGTTCTCTATCATGAGTTTTATTTTTTTTTTGGGACAAAAAATTTTGTTAATGTGGAACTCAGTTTTTCTTTCAAGATATTCAGAAGAATTGAACTCAAAAATATTTTTATTATATACTGTCCACCCTCCCCCCCTTTTAGGGAGTGGAAAATCAACCCTATCCCTGCAACCCGAGGCAGTCATCTACTTCTAACTGGCCCTAGCCGGATCCACTGCGCACTTCTCGATGGAGCAAGCTTAGTGGTGACGGCCTTCCCGTCTCGTCAACTGAGTGGCATGCTCCCGGCCGTCTGGACCCCTCCATATCCCTAGGGTCTCTGGGTATTTTTTTTTACACTCTCCCCAATTCCACTTTTCTTGAAATATAATCCTGACGACTAGCGCAATATCACCTGGGAAGGGTGTCGGGAACAAATATCCACCTGGCACTGCTTTAGAGCGACTGCCCTGGTGTCCTGGCAACGGTTCGTCCTAAGTATTCTTTCTTAATCTATTTTTTCTTTTCTTTTTTACTGTTTTATGTTAGTATTTCTCCGCGTCTCACCATGTTCATCTATTGATTATGGAAAAGTAGAGCAGAGCCTACTAGACCCACTCTTGTCGACTATAATTATGTACTTACCAATTTGGGATATGGCATTTTACTAACCCCCTTCTAAGCTAATGCTATGAAGGACTGAGGGTTTAGATTCATTTATAACCCTAGTTTCGTTGAATCCAAAAAAAATAGAATCCTTGACGTGCACCCTGAAGGAGTAACCATAAGTTACTTATAGCGGGGTGTAAAAGTAGTGTGTAACCTCTACTATATCTGGGGTGGCCAACTGTAAGTCTTCCCCCTGGAAAAGCACCCAGCATTTTTTATGGAAATCGGTCTACTGGCAGTCTTAATACGTATGAAAACCACCTTGCGACTTTTTTATGAAGAGTAGCAGTGGTTCGATATTTAGCTCCTCCCGAATCGTCGAGGTTTTTATTCGATCGTTTTCCGGTTAAATTGGTGATGTTCCCTGTATCAATCCATAGGTTCGAAGATTTAGATTTGGTCACGGTGCCTTTCCCCGAGCTATGGAAGTTTGAGGTAAGCCACACTGTTATTTATTTCGACGTAAACATTGTCAACGGCAGAGACTGATAATAACCGCCTACCCACGGTTGGGTGCGCGCGCGTACATGTATATACACAACCTAGTTATGTATATCTGGAGGTCTATACTGATTCCTTTTAAGGAAAAGTCCTTATCCCTTTCCTTAAGGTCAAAGATATTTAACTCCGATTCCATTTACATGCCAACATATTTTTAAAGGAGTTTGTGGTCTAATAATCACAGTATTATTACAAATTATAGGAGCATCACATATGTAGTTTATTAGTACTTAGTTTACACGTGTAGGTTATTATAATTTAAATCGCTTTTATCTTACATTTCGGGCTTTTGGCGTAGGTAATAACATACAAAGGTCGCATTTTCGTTAATCCGGTTAATTTAATAGCATTATTATGCGAAAACTAATAACTAATAATTTTTAAATATTATGTTTTTTTGTTAGTAAAACTACGATAATTTCGATATTTTAAAGAATGTCGTCCGATAAATGACAGCTGTCATCCAAGAAAAAAGGAACTGAAATTTCCGTTCTTTCTAAGGAAGATATCTTATCCTTTTTCTTAGGCTTAAAGACTTTTTGCTTAACCACGGTTCCGGTTCTCTCGGATGACAGCTATCAGATGTCACTCATTCATTAAAAATATCAGTATTTGTAATTTTAACAAGAGAAAAACTGAATTTTTAGTAAGTTACCAAATAGCTTATTATCAGTTTTAAATATTATTACTTATTAAGCTTGACAATTATATATGGAAATATAAATGCAGTCGACATATGTCACTTTTATAAGTAGTGACAGAATAAATAGGTCAATACTATCTAACGAGGTAGTTACCTTTTTACAAAACATAATTCTTCGTTAAAAGGCTTATTTATGATATTTAAAAATAAAATAAATATGCATTTAAATGCATTATAATATTAAGTAATTGTTTTTAAAATTTTGGTTCAAAATCTTGTGTCACTTGAAGATATTTCATCAATTTGTGTTTCCAAATAATCTCTTAACAATCTAATTAGGTTCTTCAGAATAAGCAAACACATGATGTATTAAATAACAAGTCACTTTGTTTTTAAAATAAAAGTGGATTAAAAACAAATTGTCTTGTTATTTAATAATGAGGATCTTTTTACTATGTCTCACAGGAATTTCGCAGTTAATCAAGAAGTCTTTAAGCCTAAGGAAAAAGATAAGGAATCTTTCTTAAAAAGGATCAGAATAGGCCTCCAGGTGACTAAGGATGGCTGGAGGCATTTTGAGAAGCAGCAATTATTTTTATTTTCTGATAATTTATTTTTAAAAAAGACAAATATTCCCTGGTTACGAATAACCTGAAAATATTTAAACATCTCCCAAGCGAAAAATGTAGCTTATGTCGTGATGGAGGACTTGGCCAGCCGAGAAATTAAATTCACGACGCCTGAATGGGAACCCTACGCACTACCAATTCAGCCAGTGACTGGTACGAATACCGGACTTTTACCAAGGATTTCTATGAGGATCTACCAATTCGGGATAAAAACGATTTAGGAGATGTCACAGGTCTGCTAATATTATAAAAGCGGCTTTTCAAGAAGTGATAATATTATTATTCCAAATATTTTGTAGACATATTTTCCCGATCTCTATAGGTGTTCACATTTTTTCTATCTATCGAAGAATTTTCGAGTGGTGTTTTTTGTACTTAACATAAATCATAACGGTACATGAGATATTATTATACAGTCCATCAAAATATTTCAATGGAGTATTTTGTTGTTACAACGGAATATTGTTGTAAATTTCTCATGCACAAGACGTCGGATGGTTGTAGATTAAAAACAAATGCTGAAATTAATATTCCGGTCATAACTTAGAGATCAAAAAACGGTTACGGTAAAGACGGAAATATTGGAATATGTTAATGTACAGAGCAACGGTATTTCAAAGGGATTCCGAAATAATTATTCTGGATTGGTTAGGGATTAAAGTTACTAGAGGACATTATTTAATATCATCGATATCAACTTGGCTCGACAAAACCGCGATTTATTTTTGGTTTAAAAAGTTCTTACTGAATTGACGAATAGGTAAGTGTATAAAATTAAACAAAATACGTTTATTTTAAACAAATATTTACATGAATTGTTAATTAATTATTTTTCTTATTTTACAACTTCCTTTTGCCGTTTTTATTCCCAGTTAGGAGCAGTTAAATCTCATGAGCTGTATTCACATAAAACATATTAAAATTAATTTTTACGACAGCCAGTTCTACGAATGTACATTTCCATGTTCAGTAAACTTGTAATCGGATTTTAAATGGAAATGCTATTTGTAATCCATAAAGGGAAAAAATAAACGTTCGGTAATGTAATGACAAACAAAGATCAGATTTTCATCTAACAAGGTGTCATATGGCCCAAGATAGATTATTCGTAATATCCCTAAAATTATTCGTAATATGGTAGGAAGTAAAATGTATTTGGGATTTTCAATATGATCCATGTCTTTTTCTGACTATTTACCGTGAAGTTCAATAAACTTTAGACAAGCACAAAATTTGATCTAGGTATTATAAATTATCCGATATTGACATGGAATTTGGTATTATGATGCAGAAAATTCAAGGCTTTGTAGTATACAGTTCATAAATCATTAGCTGAATGTAGAATACAATGGACCTTTTCATATCAAGTAAAGTTTTTGTTTATGATTATCCTGGACCAAATATTTCGTAAAGACTTTTTTATAGATCCAAATTCTGTACCACCCCAAAACATACATTTGAAGGATCAATTTGTATCATTAAAATGTGAGGAAGAAATTAACATGAAATACCTGCGGACAAATGAAAAATGTTTAAATATTTTTTTGCGTAGCACGCGTAGAAGAATTGTTCTGGCAGAGAGAGGAGGGGTACGAATTGAGTGGTGAGAACTTTTGTGGTGTCATCGAATTGTTTCTAGGAAAAATTGTTATTTGTGAAAAATAATTATGGGAAAACAATTACCGGCTAAGAATGTTCAAGATTCTAGTGAAAAATTTAAGATTTATTTTTTATTTCCGAAAACAAAAAAGAAAATGTCACTTATTTGACTAGAATGGTTATCTAAACATTAAAAATGTTAAAATTTTGAATAATTTTTTAATTTAAAGGACCAACTTATTTTTAAATTCATCTAGGCTTCTATCTTCTTAAATGTCATTTGGAAAGTAATTACATAAATTGCACCCCCTCATGGCTAATGGATTGCATTCCATATTGTGTATGTGCGAACATGCATATATATGTACATTTAATATATTTAAACATTCTTCGCTGAAGGCTTTCTACGGCAGATTTTCAATGATAAGGTTATAAAATTTTACCTTCAAAAACAAAAAAAAAGATTTCCGTATAAAAATATTAATTTTATTTCATGTCGAAAGTGTCTATGTCAAAAATACATGCTATTTCGTTTATGTCCATTGAAATTTCCTAAAATATTTAGGATTAAAATATTATTCCACCGGATTCAGGGATATGCAAGGTTTTTATGAAAAGACAAAAAAAACGTACTCAAGAGGAACGGCTGCGCTAAATGTCTCATACATAACTTAATTTTGGATTTGAGGCTAAAATATCCATCCAAACTAAATGATATATTATAAGGTTTAGTAAATATCCAGTACGTATGAGAAGTATTTTATTAATTTTTGTTTTTAATTATGAATATATATGCCATAAAATTTTTTTTTTCATAATTTTAGAGGCATTTTAGAAAATGATATGCCACTGTATTTAAAAATAATATCATTTTTATTATGTAAATATGACTACGTAAATAAAATACAAAAACAAATCATTTATTCATTTATTCCTGAAGATGATAGCATTGCTATCGAAACATGTAGAAATATTTATATATTTTAAGAAAGTGGTATATACAAAGTGTATTTTCAATTATATAACAAAAACAAATCATTTAAAAAAAAACATTTTTATTATCGTATTTCCTATGTTAATAGGATAATAAAAAGACGATAACAAAATTTTTTTCGGGTCGATATTTTATATTATGTACGGCCAATTTGTGTTCCAAAGTAAATTGGTCTTGTTTAATTTAATTTAAAGTCAACCATAATGCTTATTTTAATATATGTTTTAAATACCTTATTTCAATATTAAAAAAAAAATATTATCTTACATTTTATTATATTTTCAAAGCAAACGGGGTAAAACCTTTTTTTTTGCATCACCGTTAGCCCCCAAATAATTGTTAAATGTGCCTCTAAAATCGCGACAAATCAATTCTTTTAATGGCCTGTATTTCGTAATGTAAAACAAAAATAAATAAATTACTTCTAATCCGTACTAGATATTTACTATACTTTTTGATTGAAAAAAAGTATCATTAGCTTTAGGTATTTTGTAATTTGTAATATAAAAATATATTTTGAAGAAAACAGGGCGCGCAACCGTTCCTCTTAATGCCATTGTCAGGTATTACTATCGTCTATTATCATCCTGGAAATTTTTCTGCTATTTGTTTTGTTTATAACAGATTTAACTTACCAATAAAGATGGTATGATTCTGATTTATGTTTCCGTTAACAGTACAGAGACCAACTGAGAAGAGAGAACAATTTATTAAATACATATTTTAATACGACATAATTAAACAGCAGCTAAATGCTGGTTCAAAATTGTTTCCTAACTCGGCCTTGCGGATATTTTTTATTAATATTTACACGTGTTTTCCAGAGCGTTACCCTGTTATGCTCCTTTCAAGTGTCACAATATTTATTAAACCTTACAATTGCTGTAAAAAATGACATATACTCTCAATGTCGCCCTGGTGAAAAACCACCCATCTGTTTTGAATCGTTGCTTCAAACACTTTTAGTTATAATAATAATAATAATAATAATAATAATTCGGTTACTTCTATATCGCCGTTTTCGTGGGTAAATCACCTCAAAGGCCCTTTACAAATAATTAAATAACATCACTTGACGTACAACCAATACCTTACAGCTAATTTTTTTAGCTAATGGCTTAGAAGTAAGACTTAAAACTATTGACTTACAACTAAGACTTGTGCCTAGGGATTAACTACTGAGACTTATAATTAGTGACTTACATCTTTGGCTTATTGGTAGTGATTTACCAACTAAAAGTTATACCTAGTGACTTACAATTTAGACTTAAGTAGGTATAACAGGAATATAAACCTAACACATATACTCGTATAAACCTAGTACATGTTTAAAACTAATACATATCTATGACAGAGTGAATATTTTATATACAATACTGCAAAATGGCTTACAACTATGGCTTAAAACTAGAGTTATACAACTAACATACCTATTTATACTTGGTGACCAGATCTGAACAGCTTTCTAACTAACATTGCAACCCTCCTCTCCCGCATCTCTCGCTTCTCCTTATATTTTCACCCACCTTCAGTCTCACAACAACCCCCGATTGGGGAAACTTTTGTCCCACTTGCTATCCAATAGTTCTTGTGCGGTGTTTATATAAAACTTCTGCTCTTTTTTATATGAAGTATAACATGAGTGCATATATATTCTGCAAAGAAGCCAGAATGTACTGAAACGTCTCGGATAATAATATCTCCTTTACCCGGAGATACTTTATAATACAATATGATAATCATAACCCCTTCTTTTACTAGTTTTCCCACTGTATTGTTTACATGGTTCCATGACAGTTGATCCCCGAGAGTTGGCCCCCCGACTCTTGATCCCCCGCACAATCCCAAACAATTGGTATAATATAAGTATTTACACAGACCCACATCGTTAAATATACATTTACAAAAGCAGTTTATTCCTGAAATTTCTCCAAATTTATTTCAATTGGTTGTCCTCACCCATTCTAAGTCCGCAATTTTCTTTAACGTATATAATATTTATTTTGGTTTTGATTGACGTGTGTATGTATAAATTAGGCGATATACACTCTTAGAAAGATATCACTAATATTTAAGCATTGTCTGGTTTTCATTATTTGTTTTAACAATCCCTCCACACTCCCTCTTGTATAAAATACTTCTGCGGTTTCATTACTACTTAATCCAGACCGTTAAGTTTATACAAATTTTAAAGATTTTCTAAGAACACTATTTCACTGGAAAATATTCCGGTGCAGTTTCTTACCCCCAAGCCAATGCAAAACTTGAAGATAGGGTATTTTAAAATCAATTTTTTTACAATGAAGATTCGTGAGCGGGAGATTATTTTAAATATATATTTTTTTAAATTAATAATTCCGTCATCACAAGACATTTATAAGATTTGCATTTACGTAGACCCCCGAAGGGTTTATAATTTTGTTTGTATTGATTATTTCATTAAAGCAGAACACTTCATCATAAGTGTATCGATGCTTTATAAATTTGAAAAATAAATCCCTTGGTTATTTCTAATTTTGAAACTGTCAAATCATGATGGAATTATATTATAAAATTATTTTTTTTATTAAAAAGCCTTATAACTATTTTCCACGTATTTATTTTCGACCGGGCCGGTTTCACCCTATCACAGGCATCGTCAGACTGACAAAATATAAACTAAATCTATTGTAAATATACCATCGATGTTAGGAGTGAGTCCCCCTACTTTATAATATTGCTTTTATTTATGACTTGAATTTATTTTATTGGTGACGGTACGTTTACTTTGTTTGTTTTCAAAAACTACTTTCGGGTTGGTTTATTCACAAGGATAAAACAAAACCAGAAATAAACATCTCTTCTAATAAAAACTTACTTTATATAATTTTTAAAATCCCATAGGTTCAGTAAACAAACACAATGTAATCCGTCTTCCAGGGGGTAATACATGAACCTGAAAGTAGTTTTAAAAACATA
This sequence comes from Halesus radiatus, assembly GCA_022606495.2. Taxonomy (NCBI): domain Eukaryota; kingdom Metazoa; phylum Arthropoda; class Insecta; order Trichoptera; family Limnephilidae; genus Halesus; species Halesus radiatus. The sequence continues at coordinate 36,193 of JAHDVE020006392.1, read as the reverse complement.
ATGGTAAACAGTACCGTCAGTAATAAAGCAAATTACAAGTGAAAAATAAAAAAAATATTATAAAGCAGGGGGACTCACTCCTAACATCGATGGTATATATACCATAGATTTAGTTTTTATTGTGCCAGTTTGACTATGCCCGTGATAGGGTAAAACCGGTCTGGTTAAAAATAAATAAGTGGAAAAAAGTTACAAAAGTTTTTTAACCATTTTTTTTTTAAATCACTTGGGTTAATTCTATTCCCACTTATTCAAGTTAATTTTCTAATTATTATTAAATACGGTACAGTTCAGTAGTCCCTACTGCTGGGAATCAGTAGGACTATGGTATCTCCGATTTTGGAAAAGTATTCTCAATCAATGCAGCAAGTAGTGTGGGGGGGGAGATCAGTATAATCGGTAGGAAGATACCAGATTTTCAGATATCATTGCAAAACATAGTTCTAGCTAATTACAGCAAAGTTTAAATGCAGGATGATGATCTCTCGCTAGAGACAGATTAGGAGTACTCTCCACTCTGAAACATATTTAAAGAAATCGAAAGCCCCTTTCTAATGCTGGCATGGCGTATTTGAATTTTTTTTTGGCTTCATGTTTATTTATTAAATTAAAACATACATGTTAACGCCAACCGCATTCAGTCCTCCGTTAATGGAGTTTTCTGCACTTGCCCTTCTTTCAATATCCTTATCAGTCTTTCCATCTCTCGTAAACATACTTCCCAAATCTACAAACTCACTGACCTGCTCCAAGTATTCATCATTCACAACTATATTGTAAACTGTTTTCGTTCTCTCTCTTTCAAACACCGTGACTTTAGACTTTGAGATTCGGAAAGAATGCAAGGCTGATGTAATCGTAATGAGTAAGATTAAGAAAGGGATGCTAAGATGGTTTGGGCATGTAGAGCGAATGAACGAAAAAAGGAGTGTAAGAAGAATGCATGACGCGAATGTTAATTTAAGAACAAGCCGGGGACGCCCGAGGAAGACAACTTCATTATTAAGTTCTGCGAGTTTTACTGACTCAATTTTGGAATAACTTATTGAAGCTTGTGGACCTCATTGTAATATATTTTTAATCATTGCAGACAATATTAACAACTCTCAAAATGAAACATTAAACCGAAAAGACACAAAAAAGTAGTGATGGGTAGCTGTAGCTCAGTGGATTAGAGCGTAAGGTTAGATAGCGATAGACCGTGAGGTCTTGGGTTCGAGTACCAGCTGCTACCTTTACCTTTTGCTTTTTTGTGTATTTTCTGTTTTATTTGTCTTTTTTAGAGTTGGTAATATTATCTTCAATGATTAAAAATATTTTGCTCAGTTTGAAAATGACTTTGAACGCCGAAATAGCTGTCACAATAATACAAAAACTAAAATCCTTTCACAACTTAATAAATACATTATTTTGTTTGATTTATTTTTAATTAATTTGATTTTTATTTTACATGACTGAAATAGGTAAATATAAAGATTTTCATTATAAGAAATTTGGCAAGCATAAATAATGAAATTCGATAAATAAATACGTATTTGTCTGTGAAGTTGAGCTGCATTTCGATTAAAGGTATATTCATATCTACCTGCACCATGTAGTGCAGACACGTACAGTGGCAGGCACGGCACAGAAGGGAGAATTCACATTACACCGTACGTGAATGTGTTCATAGATAATATACGCAACTAATTTTTCCATGCCAGAGTGTACTGAGCGATGCTGGTAGATGTGAATCGAACTTTACAGCAATTATATTTTAGATCTTTGATTGAATCATAAATTTAACATAAACTTGTGCACATAGATTTATTTTAAAATTTTACATATTCTCGATCCAGAACGACATGGGATGGATTCGTTTTCACATAATTTGGATAAAAGGTGTATTACATGAAGAGAGATGTCTATTTGTATAATAGAATAGTCTGTATATCGATGAAGTTTGGTTTGAGTTAGATGTGTAACGTGAGTGCGGGGTACTTGGAGATGTTGTAGGATCTCAAGCTCCGTGCCTGGCGTGAAAGCCTTACTGCTGAACTTTGGGATATATTGGCAAACTTTGGCACACGCCGGGAGAAGAAGGGAATTGAGATACGTTCAAATACAAAGGTGGTAATAATTAACGTACCTGGGTTGTCGATAAATGCTTCTTTGGGGTTAAGGTTTATGTATTATACCCGAGGAACAAAATATTTTATTACCGATAAAGGGCAAATTTTTTTATCAAATATACGTTTTTTTCATTAGAATTAATCCCTTTGGGGTTTGATATTATATTAAATAAAACAGTAACTTTATTATAAACCCCGAATTTATTACATTTTAACGCCAACTGGTTTCGCTTAGATCAAACTTCTCAGGGCAATTATTATAACTAAAGACTAGTACAGTTTTTTGTATTTTTTCGGCATTCACTATGTAGCAATTTCTAGACATTTTATTTGGAAGTTTCATTTACTATGTACTTTTTCTACTTTTAATTTATTAATTTCGCTACCGGTTTCGACACAACTGTGTCTTTCACTAGAGTTCTTAAAAATAACTTAAATTTAACAAGTACAGAAAGAAATTATATTAGAAATAGTTATTATTTCGTAAACAGAGTTCATGTTCATTATCAGGGAATAGTTGTGTCGAAACCGGTAGCGAAATTAATACATTAAAACTAGCAAAAGAACATTGTAAATAAAACTTCTAAAAAAATTGACTAATACAGTGTTATCGGTTATATATAGGTAAAGAAAACAGAAGAGTGGGACATTTAAAAAAAATTATTGTTATTATTTTTTAACGTTTTTAATAACTTTAAGAAATTTTACAAAATATTAGACAAAAAGTCCCGATAAACTATTTTTTAGTAATTAATTCATTTATTTTTCACGTTTACCGGTTTCAGAACAACCGTTTTATCGTCAGGGAAAAGTACATACTAGTATAGCAGTATATACTTTTCCCTGAAAATGGAACGGTTATTCCGAAACCGGGAGGCTTGATAAATGAATGTGGTTAAAACAAAGTTTGATTGTTTTATTTGATTATAATGGATAACCACAAAGTGATAGTTTCACACAACGGTACACTTTTAACTAGTTTGACTAACGGGTGCTCGTCATTCAAAACCTTATAATAAATTTACAGTTAAGGTACTTACATATATATAACTACATAAAATAAAATAAAAAAATTAACAAATTCAAATCCTTAAATCAAAAATATCTAAAAAAAAAAAACATCAATTAGAGCAATAAATCATACAAAAAATAATATTTTCCAATAAACTAAATAATAATAATTTCTTTCAGCTAGCCGAGTCTTATATTTATTAAATATTTTATTTTAATACAATTTTTAATTTTAGCAGGTAACATATTTAAACAGCAATAAATCATTTTCTAATCCATCGTTCTTTGTCCATATTTGTTTGTATGCTTAGGAACCATTAATCCTTCATTAAAATTGAGATGAGTATTGTAAGTGTGGTCTAGTCTATTTGTATAACATATAGGGTTTTTAATATGCTGAAATAAAATTCTGTATCACAGAATTACTCTTACATGAGACTGATAAAAGTATGGAATATTATGCCTTTGATCTTATAAACTTTTATGAGCTAATAATTTAACCAAGGAATTTCACACTGACTGATATTTGTTTTACAGGAAAGTCCCCAGGCTATAATTCTATACCTTATAACAGATTCAGCCAATGATAAATAATTTATTCGAAGTATAAATTGTAACAAAGAACTTTAATTTATAGGATCTACTAACAATTGCTATTAGTCGTACATAAATTTATATTTATTTATAAAAAAAAATTACATTTATTTGTAAACATGTCTCCAAAAATAATGTTATTATTTAATAATAAGTAATTGAATTGTGCTCACATAGAAAGAATACGTGATTTCGTTATTTTATGAAGTATGACATAAAAGCATTTTCTTTTAATATTTACAATAATATTAATTGAATAGTTTTCATACATTTTTGCTTTATTAGCCGAATTCGCCAGTATTATGTTTTCATAGCAAGCAATTTATCTGTGGTTTGACATATTTATTAAACAAAACTATCATTATGCTTTAAATCACTAATTCATTTTTAAATCATCTTTAACTGGTTTCACTTATATCGAGCTACGTCATGATAAAATTTAAAACGAAAATAATTTAGTTTTAAAAAGCGTTTGTTTTATTTAATAAACATGCCAACCCACAAACTAATTGCTTCCCACGAAACCAAAATAAATTAATATATATATATATATATGCATGTATGTTTATATTTGTGTGCGATGCTTATTGTTTTACTTATTCAAATAAATTGCACATATTTAATTAATAGAATTTTGCCTACGAGCTTTCGTTGAATTACTCTAAAAACATATCACGTACAATCTTCTACGTGGGCACAATTCAATTAATTCCAGTAAAGGAAAAGCAATACAGATAGATCTATACGAGTACATAGATAAAAATGCACAGTTTATTCTTATTAAGGCCGGGAAGGTTTAAAGCGTAGTTTGAATGAAATCCAATATCTAAAACCATTGATATAACGTTTTAAAATTAGTGTGAAAAACATTGAAAAGGTTTAAAGCGTAGTTTGAATGAAATCCAATATCTAAAACCATTGATATAACGTTTTAAAATTAGTGTGAAAAACATTGAATCCGCCATGTTGTTTTGAGTTTAGCCCATAGATATACCACTCTGGTTATCCACAGCTTACATATTCAAAAGAAGAAGGTTTGCTTGGGTAGAATTTTTTCAAAATGGAAAACACAAGTAGGTACTTAATTAAGAACTTTATTACATACATTCATCTTCTTCCCCTTGTCCTACTTGAGTCGGGGACCCATCACATCGACAATGAAATAAAAATTTCAATTGAATGTTTCTGTGTTTAGAGACAGTAGTAGTCATCACAGAGTATTACTTTCGCTGTCTATTCAAATATTTAACCCAAACGATGAGCAAGAATTCCCAACTTAATCATAACGTTCATAACTTAATTACAAAAAAAAAAATCCCGAACAAGGCCGGGTACACATCAGCTAGTTCAAAATAAATATTTTGTTCTACAACATCTAAGTAACACATAAAAAGAACATGTAAAGTCTTTATAAGTTTTGAGGTTTAATTTGTAAGGTCAAACTGATAACTGGAATGTTTCTTTGGAACTTTAGGACCTGCGGGCATAAACTTAAATATGCAGACCATCACGCTGCGTAGTCTCTCAAATCGGGCGTTTTGGAGAGAGTAACCAAGATAACAGGGCGTATGTAAAATATCTTTTAAGTAAGTCAAATTATTTTAATTTTACTCTACGATTGAGTATCTATAACCTATAGAATAAAGAAGAATTCACGAAATGGATGTGGGCGTATTTCGTGATCCAAAATTCTGTCCATTAAAATTTTTAATCCAAAAATATTATTTCGTCATCATTTCATTTTAATTAAATAGAATTGCAATATACAATACAGGCAGAATAAGATTGACAGCGCTGTATTTTCATTGGCTCTCTCGGGGTTAGAACAAAAATATACTAAGTCTAAGGCACATCAGCTTCCATTTTAATCTACGTGGAAGGCACTTCCAGTATGTATTCTTTATCCTATGGTATAACCCGTGACCTCTTGATTCAAGGTTAAATATGAAGATTATGTTACGGATGCTGTATTTATATCAATTCCGACAACTTTGACAGCCTCTGTAGTCGAGGTTTAAGGTTCTCGACTATGAATTCGGAGGTCGCGGGTTCCAATCCCGGGGAGCGCAAGTAATTTTTATTCAGTTTTCTCACATCACATTTAATTCATGTAAAATAATATATGGTATACCAGCGGCACGTTCTAGAGTGGTAAATACTCTCAGCATCACCCTTGTGAAATATCCCCCGTCAGAATTTAAATGTTGTTTGAAATGGCTTAGGCCATATTTGGTGATCCCTACCTTATTTTGCCATCTCCTTCCCCTCCATATACTTTTCAGCCTAAAAAACCCCTAATTGGGGATGGGATAGTCTCACTTGCTCCGGTTAGCAGGAAATAGTTGGGACTCTATGCAATATTAAAAAAAATATATTTGAAATGTAAATCAGTCGGTAGGTAGATAAGTACGTACTATATATATTTCCATTAATATCTGGTTCTGTTTTCAAACAGATAATGTATCATCATTGCGAGTAAATTCCAATTATTTATATTAGAGCTTGATATCGTTTCTCAGTAGCCAAAGGGTTATGGAACGTGAAACAAAGCATCAGCTAAGTGGCTTTCAATTGGTATAGTTGCGATTTAATGAAAATCACTCTACTGCTCTCAAAATCAATCATGTATTGTTAACGACAGATGCAACTGTCTGAAGGTGATTAAGATAGGTAGAAAGCTTGACCTTGGTCCTCGAAGCTTCAGTTTTGAAACCAGTTGAACTTTGGAGAGATTTGCAATCAATTAACTCGAACATATGGCAGTAATTTAGATAACATGAGATACAATGAATCATTCCTGACTTTACTGGGAGACACAATATAGAATGATAGTAATTTAGCCGATCTAAGGTGACATGTTGATCAACAGCATGTCAAATAAATCTTGGGGAATAACGTAAGTATTGTTAAATTACTCATGCATACTTTTATATAAAAAAGGAAAGACAAATATTCTCGAATGATGAATAACTTGACAATATTTTTAAATCTCCTATTATTATCACAATAAGCGGAAAATGTTGTTTGTTTTGTAATGGACGACTTTGCGATCCAAAGAATTGAACTCACGACGCCTGGGTGAGACCCAGACTAGATGTCAACTCAGCCAATGAGCGATCGCCGTTCTAATGGAAACCAGGGCATAATGAGAAATAACCTAATGTATGAGTACCGATGAAGATAGACGACTTTGCGATCCAAAGAATTGAACTCACGACGCCTGGGTGAGACCCAGACTAGATGCCAACTCATCCACTGAGCGATCGCCGTTCTAATGGAAACCAGTGCTTAATGAGAAATAGCCTAATGTATTAGTACCGATGAAGCCATAATTTTTTTTAACATATCAATTTTTTTATTGAAAGCAGTAAGGAATGCCTTTCAGAAAGTTAAAGTAGCTTGAAATATAGTATTTATATTTTGATAGAAAGCAGTCACTTGTGGTTAGACATATTTAATGAAAATAAAACAATAACTTTGTTTATAACCAGGAGAATTTAATTTAATTTTATTAATTATAAGTTTTAATTTTGTACCCTGATGATGCTTGTGTTAAGCGAAACCGGTCGGTACTAATAAAATTAAATTAAATTCTCGTGGTTGTAAACAATGATGTTGTTTTATTTTCATAGTATTTATATCATACTATTATGTAAACATAACTATTAATTAGGCATCAACCATGGAAATGTAAAATACTGCTAATGAATATGAACTCTAAATATTCGATTTTAAATCAAAATTTTACCTTAACTTTATGAATGAAATAATGGAGATATGATTTTTTTATTAATTAATTATTAATTGTTTTTCTGCATAATTCATGGAATTCGATTTGAATTAATGTAAATCAAATTTAGTAATGTTATTATTAAGTTCTACAAGAATTTTAGTTTTTTTTTATTATTGTCACAGCTGTTTTAGCGTTCAATGTCATTTTCAAACTGTGGTCACAGTAATAGATGTCACACTAATAAAAACACTAAAATACTTGGAGAAATTATGAATAACATTATCAAATTTGCCTATCTTATCAAACGGGTTGCAATCTTTGAAGCACAGGCGTCAGGTGGGAATGCTGTCCTTGTTCTACCGGTATTTTAATGGAAGATGCTCCGAGGAACTAACGTCATTGATCCCTTCGGCACCGGTACATAGTCGGGAAACACGCCAAACGCGCGCCCAACATTTGCACACGGTTGACATTTGTCACATGTGAACGGGTCGCTTCTACGATTCGTTCTTGTGTTTTACAGCTCGGCTGTGGAATGATTTGCCGGCCACTGTGTTTCCTCCATCCTATAACATGGGTCTCTTCAAGACCCAAGTTCACTCCTTCCTATCCTCTAAAAGACCCTCCACATAGCATCCCCAAAGATGATATAGGCCTTGAGGGAAATTATTTCCCTCAAGGTCTCCTGTGTGGAGTTACTGTAAAAAAAAAAAAATCAAAATTGGTTTTCGTTAAATTAAAAAAAAAGTGTATATTCTCGTATGCATATACAAATATTAATTTTTATTGATGTTATTCATGTCGTAAATGAAAAATTCCTTTCTTCTTAGATAATAATTTTTCCAAATAAATACATTATACAACATGCACAGAAAGCATGAAAATGAGCAAATTATTACAATTCATGTATTGTATTCCGTTGAATAGTAAATAGTGGAGCATCTATTTGGTTAGACTAAGTAGACAGACAAATGGGTCGCCTTAGAACCAGGACAAGGAGAGTTATCGGGTAGTTAGAGCTGGTAGTGGTATAGTGAGAGTAGGACTAGAAGGGAATGAAGTGCCGAAACAGAAGCGACTTGGATAGTTAGACCAACTTCCCCAGTACGCCGGAGTTGAAGTAGGAGAGCAGTTATAATTGTTCACAAACACTGATGTCGATTTTCAAAATCGAATTCTTAGTTTTCTACAACATAAGTGAATTCACAGCGCGGAGGACAAAAAATATCAGATTTGTAATAAAATAAAAAGACTCATAAAAAAGAGGGATCTAAATCTACTACCTTTTTATTCTTTTTTGTAGTTTTTATAGGTTGATTTTTTTAGATACCATCGCCATTATTAAAAATTTCCAAAGAAGATACGTAGGTACTCGGATAGTATTTCGATGTGGGTTTGTGTAATGTTCTACCAATTCCTGTGAATGGGATTACTTATAGATGTATTAGGAAAGGTTCAATAATTGCTTGTGGTTCGTTAGATTACGAGTTCGGCATATTATAATGTTATCGTGTTTATAATGGATAAACTCAAGGCCACGAAACGGTCCTTCTAAATAGTGCTGAGAATTGGTCTGCCCGAACAGCTGAGCTCTACTCGCACCGCTGGTTCGGTTCGGCTATCTTCGTCAAAGTTCGGGCCCTACCCTAATCGAGTGACATATGTTAACACTACAGTTTGCAACGGTTAATTGACCAAAATGGACAATAAAAATTACGAACTAAAAAAGTTATTTTGTGTCTTCAAAAAAAAAAATTCTATTTTTAAAATATTTTGTTTTGTTTACAATTAACAAAAAAGGTGAATTAAATTTAAATTAGGTATGAATATTTGTTATTCACGATTTGTGTAAAGATATCGCGGAAATTACATATCTAAATCGTATGATTTTTTTTATGCATATTAATTGAAATAAGAGACGGTTTTTATAATTGATTACTATGTGCATAGATTGTCTTATTCAAGTTTACGTGTTAAGAATATTTTATTGACAAATGTCCATTTTAAAACAGTCGAAGTTCTATAAGTGGAAAGATCGATATTTTGAAAGGTTCTGATATCTTGAACGGTGATTTCTCCATTCACTAATAAATGTATTGTGAATGAATTTTCCAAGAAAATATATTTTAAATAAACCCTAAGAGCTATTCATAGAAGTATTTCTTCGATATATCCATTATTTCGAATGGGAAAACATATATTTGGACAGAAGAGCGGATATGAGTAAATTCACTTACAGACAAAAATGAATACCCAGAAAATTATTGACGATGTCCTCGTAAAGGTATTGTGGAAAATTACGTAAATAAATATTTTTCAAATGCGAAATGTACTTCTTTAATACGTATACATGTAAAGATTTACGTATTTACTTAGACTGTAAATTAATATTTGATAGGAACATCGAACAAATTATATCTAAATCCTACAAGATGCCAGGTTTCCTCTTAAGATTAAGTAAAGTTTTCTAAAGTGTTTAGACTCTACAAATGTTGTTTTGTTCATTAGTCAGAAGTCGACTGGAGTATGCTTCCACTATATGGAATCCTTAATATAAGGTATGCATAGATTTAGTAAAAAGTATATAGATTAATTTTTGGAAATATTTACGCCACAAATACATCAAAACTACAAATTATATGTAAACTTTAGAAAAAAGATGTACTTTGTCAGATCTATTGTTTCTACATAACCTGCTAAATAATATTACTTACCTACTTTCTTAATGTTAATTTTTGTATATGTTTGAAATTTGTCTATTCTTACATTATCATTTTCCTATGTTTATTATTTGTCTATACTTGTCGTCATTTTTTGGAATACTCTGAATCCTGATGTGGGAAGTTTCGCTTTCGAAAAATGTTGATATTTATATTTTGAAGAATTCTGTAGACAAATTATTTCGTATTAATTTTATTGATAATCTTGGCAATATTCTAGAATTACAAATTTGCATCAAAAAAAGTGTTTTAAAGGAAAGTGTTATCTTCAGTAGATATTTAATTTATTTATATTTCTATGGAACTATGTCGTCAGTGTTAAATGATTTTAATCAACTAATTGGTTAAAAAAAATATGAATTAAGTCTCACGTAAGAGCGTACTAATAATGGCCCAAGTACTGTCCCTTGTGGGATACTAAAATTAGATGTTACTTGATTGTTAATTCTATTGTTCATTTTAACAAATTTTGGGCGCTGATCAAATAACCCTTGACTCATCGGACAGATGTTTCATTGAAACATAAGATTTTAGTGGGAAATTCTATCAAATTCCATTCTAAGGTCTATAAATAAACCCGCCCATTGATTGGATTCATCAAGGGTTGAATAAATTAGTTCATTTCATTCTCTTTTGCTTATTGTTGGTTGATTATATATAACGCTATTTTATGTTTGACTTATTTCATTTTATTGCATTGTAGAGGTAAAATGATGGAAGTTTAGTATGTTGTGGTTGTGTCTGCATGCTCAAGGTTTAATTTAACTTACTCAAGTGAAATTGATCAAACAATTGCACGATTCGAAAATTTTTCTCGAATAACTGAACAATTTCGTTAGCCTGTTTGGAGGCTGCCTAAAAGTAAAAAAAAAAAAATATAAATTGGTGACGTCAGTTTTACTTTCAATTGGTATAGATCAAACTGTAAATGGTTTTCTATTCTTCGTTTTTTATGTGTGTGAGTTTTACCATGCCACTTATTCATAATTTTTTGGCATTGAATTAAAAATGTTTTACATTTAATTTCGTATGAAAGAAAAACGCATTCGTACAATCAATTTTCATTGCTAACTCAAGACTTTGGGTAATAATGACGACATATATACATATTTAGTCATAATGAGTTAACTTCTAAAGTTGGCGAAATCATCTTGAAATGTATATTCAATTATTTATCTCCGTTTTTATTCATATTCACGTAACACATTCGCTTGAGTAATATTCCGATCATCGTGTTGGAGGAAAAGTAAACAACTTTGTTTTGATATTGCCGTAATTTTCAGGATTAATTTCAGCATATTATGCTAACGCTTTTAGGAACATGTAATCATATTTCACAAATCGAGGGGTTACAGAGTGATTGGGCATTGGGGATTCAAGGTATTGATTCAAAGAGTTATTCGAGTTTCACTCACGTGAAAGCATCGCTAAATAATTGTAATTTATATAATATCTTTAGAAAAATAATTCCGGAGAATATTTTAAAAGCTTCATGAATCATTTTGGGAAGGACTTGATGATATTTAAATATTTGTATTCTTGCATATATTTATAATCAAAACGTATATTTGTTATGGGCCGGAACAAATCCATCAAGAGTTCTTTTATATAAGAAATGGGAATATTATATGGAAATTTCCAAATTATAGTATGAGTAAGCAGAATATTTTGTTTATAATTAGTAAATGTTGAAGTTATAGTTAAAGTAAGTAGATAGAAATAAATAAAAAATTATAGAATTAATGTTCCTCTAAAATGTTGATGCAACAATGAAATAAATTATAAAAAATGGATTCATAACTACTGCAGGTATAGCAATAAACCATGAAATACGTTTATGATAAGGTTTGCTAATAAACAAGTCAAACAAAATTTTGTTTGATAAAATGATCAATGTTTTAATATAACAAGAATTTTGGACAAAATAAAAAAATTAACTTGTATTTATATTCTTGTAAAAAAACCCACCTTCGATGTTCGTTATGTTGTACTACTCTGGTGTACAACATAACTTGGATCATGTAATTGTAATTTTATTTCCTACTATAGAAGACAGGAGTCGTTGGCATTGCACACACATCGATAGTCAACAAGCGAGAGGCTAATATAGTTCACTTATTTGTTTATTGCTTCAAAATAGTGCGTAGATATATATATATATCTACGCAGATGTATATAGCAAACATGCCTCTAATCTAATATAACTTTTAGACATATTTATATAATGAATTCAACATATATTTTGTTACGTAACGACAGAAAGGTCCCAAAAAGACTCTAGCCACTCGTCAAAGAACAACGGTAAAAAACGAGCGAGCGCCACGTTTGCCATAACGGCAGCTTGCACGGGCACTTCTTTCTCATCCGGCTTCCGGATGACATCTCTGGTCCGCCGCCTACTGCGTCTCTAAAAGATTGCGAGAGATCACTGTGCGAGATTGCATTAGTATAACCAAAGAGCTCCGGCACATGGTGACTCTCTCGTAAGTATAATTTAATTTCAGTGTACTGATGTCCAAGCCCGAGGCTTCCACTAGGATCCTTTTGCCGCCACGATCATGACTGTAAGCTGACTTTGTATTTCCTCTTTTTTGTTGTAACTTATTCGAGTCCCCGTTATCATGCGCGTTTAGAGAATATCAGAGAGAATAATCCCCCGTAACTTCCATTTGAGGTTAGGCCAGCTTTTGATTATTGTAGCATAACTTACCATGTCTGTACCTTCCCCTGAATAAACTCTGAGTCTGAAAGCATTTAGTAAATTTATTAGAGTCCCCGACCCCAATTATAAGACTGCCTGTCGGCCTACGGCCCTGCAGAGGAGCTTCTTGGCCTGCCGAAACTGAGCTAGTCGAAGGTCCAGAGCCGAGCTCCCTGTCGAGACACCACCCTCGGGGTAAGTCTTAACCAATGAACTGTCTCCCGTAACCGCTCTTTCCCAACCTTCCTCCTTTCCATCTCCTTCACACAACCTCCAGTCTTATATTTATTATATCAATTTATATAACTAAATATTAGTTTTTTGACATATTTTCTTCTAATTTAATATCCTCTTATAATTCGCAAAACATCTTCGTCGTTCCGTACATCAAGGACTTTGAATTGTTGAATGTTTTCTCTTAAACTTAGTCTAATTTGATCACGAATCCTCGTCTTATATGTTTGAGATTGTAGTGGAGGCTTTCAATTTTTTTCGTGAATTCTGTTTTATTTACGACTATAAATAATTTCGCAGAATCATAAAATTGTTGTGTGGCGGGAAACATTTTGTTCAAATGACAAGATATTTAACTCCACGAATATGGTATATTCGTACTGAACACAACCAGCAGATACTTTAATGGTGAATAACTGCTCAACTTATGCATATCGTAAGTGCGGATAATTGTAGAATTTGGAAGGCTCTGATCTGGAGCCTCAAAAAACTTGAAAAAAACCACTGACTGTTCAGAAACGGGCGGTCCGTTTGATAGATTCGCCTATCTCAACAAATTTATATAAATCTTTGGAGCACATATGTCAGGTGGGAATACTGTCCTTGTTCTACTGGTATTTTAATGAAAGACGCCTTGAGGAAATAGAGTCATTGAACCCTTTGGCACCGGTGCACAGTCGGAAAAAGTCGGTTGGCAGTTAGGAACACCAGTACAATTTTTAATTCTTTTTTTATCAATAATGACGTTCAAACTTAAATACCAGTATATTTCCTTTTTTATAAGTTTCAAATTTTCAAAGCCCGCCAAAACGCTCCAAATCTATTGGCGGTTGGTTTTGATCAGTTTTGAGGTTAGAATGTCAAAATGTCAAAACAAAGATGAGATTTTCAGTACATAATTGTACATTCTATTTATGGTAAACCATAACTAAACATAAGTAATAAAATTATGTTTCATTTTAGAAACTTTCACTCAAAGAATATTAATAGTATTCAGCATTAACATTATCATAATATCCGAATTGATAATTGGTTTGATCATGAATACTCCATTTTCTTTCATGCATAATAGCTGTTTATATTGAACCACAATTATATAGCTTAAATTCACCAAAATTAAGTAAAAATTTCCTCAAAACTAAAAAAAATACCCGTTTAAATTACAAAAGAAATCGAAAAATTATTTTTTTCATATTATTTCAAAAACAGAATGCGCATGTGACATCAGATATTCCAAATACAATGGTACCAACACGGTGTTTTGATGAGATTTTATTCACTTTTAAACAACGATTTATAAATTCTAGGTATAATTATATAGAATGAAAGTTAAATATTTAGAATCGGCGTTTGCTGATCTATATGAATACGTATTTTTAAAGTCATTATATTTTTTTATTCTTATCCTTATTATTACATGAGAACGGATCGTCTCCACGACTCATTTTGGTCATCAACAGGTTGGCTGTGGAATGATATCCCGGCCTCTATGTTTCCTCCCTCCTACAACATGGGTCTCCTCAAGATCCAGGTTCACTCCTTCCTGTTCTCCAAAAAACCCTCCACACAGCTTCATCAAAGATGACATAGGCCTTACGGGAGATTATTCCTCTCAAGGCCTCCTGTGTGGAGTCAATGTAAAAAAAAAAAATGCCAATTCTTGGAACAATAACAAAAATTGTTCGCACTGTCTCTTTTCCGTCACATTTAACAGTTAGCGATGGAGCGAGCGACAGACTGTTACAAAACTTGCTCTATATTCCAGATATATGAAAGAAATACATTTTCATCCTTCATGATGGATATAAGAAACAATACTTATATGATTTAGTTAGATGGAACCAAACCCAATAAATTTTAAGGATTTCGAGTATATAGCACTCGGATTAACGTGAATGTTGATAAAATTTTCATATAAAACTTTTGCAATGTATTAATTTACTAGTAAATTATTTTACAACGAATGGATCTTCATAGAATTGTTTTATTAATAAAAATATTTTTACTCAATGCCTTCAATGACATTATAAATGAAATTCCCTAGGAAAAAAAAACATTTTTTTCAGTTTTATATTCGAAAGAAATATTTGAAATATTGCGCCAAAAGCCAGTTCTAATGTTAAAATGTGAAATGAAAATCATTTATAAAAAAATTTCCAACAACGTAAGAATTATTCCAAAGGTATATGTGCTTTCAGTATCGCCCTGGTAAAACACCACCATTCGGAATCGAAATCTTTTCTTGAAATGGCTTTAGCCATGTTTAGTGACCAGATCTTTATAGCCAGGTACTTTCCCAGCTATCTCTTCCCCATCTCCTTCCCCTCCCCACTACCTTCAGCCTCACAACATACCCCAATTGGGGATGCCAAAATCTCAATGACATCAGACGGTTGGGAGGAGTTGGGACTCTTGTGCGGTACAATTGCCATTGATGTGGAGAATCATTTACTGAGCCGTAAATATTTAAATATGCAATGTATTTTTTATTACTAAGGTAAATTATTGTAAACGATTGTGTGTTGAAAAAAAATTTACATGACAAGCCTAATTTTTTGCAGTTTGTATGGTTGACTTTGAGGGTATAAAATTCTTTCAGCTTTAAAATTAATATCGCATTTTTAATAATAAAAATTTATCCGATATTTCAGCTTTATAATTAGCAAATAATGAATATGAACTAAAAAGTAAACCAAATATTTTTTTTTATCCTGATAAGAGAAACATTGGTGTCGAAACATGTTGAGATTTATTTATTAAATACTGGTTAATGCAAAATACCAGTTAATTGTTTAATTGCAATTGACGCCACAAAGCGATTTTACGTAAAGAAGAAAATATTTTATAGGTAGGTAGGTACACGAGAATTTCTCAATTAGAAAGGTATTAAATTAGAAAAAAGGAAACCAAAAGGAATATTTATTAATAAAACAAAAAAAATAGTACTTAAATATACTTTCGTCATAACCATGTAAACAATGTTCTTAATTATGTCTAATAAATATCTGAAAAAAAAAGTATAGGATTTTATTATTAATTTTTTTTCGTATGACTCAAATACTAAAACAAATTTAAATTCATATTAACTTCGTTTCATTTCCAAAAATCTTCAGAGCAATCATAAAATTAATTTTAACGTGGAATAATATTTTTAACAATAGCTGCCTAATAATAAATGATCTATTTATGTTGAATTTTTAATTGTGCTATCCCTGAATTAATTTAAGCTTCGAAACAAATAATTTAATAAATGCGATATTATTTCCAGAGTCGTTGAGGGGTTGTAGGAATTTTCATTTCGGTAAAGTGCGTGACTTAGGGAAGATTTCTCTCGAATGTTATGTAAATCTCACAAGAGCTTCCAGAAAGCTCCAGCAGATGGCACTAGTGATCGTTTTATGTACGGGATTTCAACAGTATTTATTATCAAAGCCTGGGATGAAATGAAATTTCTAAACAAAAATAATGAGTGCCGTAACTTTTTTGTGGAACATTTCAGAAGATATTAAGCTTCTTACTCTTTAATGAAAAAATTTTTTTTAAACAATTTTCAATGTAGAAGTTTTTTTGACTATTGGGTTAAGGACTCGATTCGCTTATTTTTCCTTTTGAAATCAACTTATCGTACAGCTTTACATTATTCACCATTAAGAAAACTATGATGTAGAGCCCTTGAGATGATTTTTCATAAAAAACGACGGTATACAAACTATGGAAATACTGTTATTATTAAGTGTGGAGAAATATACATGTTGTCGTTTCGCAGTGATACCATGTTACAAATAATAGTAAATCGTCGTTAATATGGGCTACAGAGACATGAAGTCAGAAAAGTTTACTATTGTCTATTGAGGTGCCCGTGCACTTTCGTAGAATATAAAATAGTGCCCACCCATTTTAATAGACAATAAAACACTTTCATTAAATGAAAGTCATTAAAAAAACGAGACAAAACTTATATTAAGTAAAATAAGTTAGGTTCTCTTCAGTTTTATTTCAAACATACAAAAACATGTCGTAACATTCGAAAACGGAAATAAATCTTAGTCATTCAATATTTGATTTGCGATAAATATATCGCGAACGAATAATGAAGTTTGACATTTCACTGAAACATTTTCACCCTGTTGACACTTTTTATAACTAGTCATCTGTTGATGGGAATTTAATCCAAAGAAATCGATATCATAAATTGATTGAAAATTTGATCGAGAATATCGTTGGGAACAGCGTATTTGTGCATATGAACAGTGTTGAGACAAAATTTCGGCTCAACAGTTGCATAGTCGGCTTGAAAAGAACGGCCGTAAAACTCATAGTATTAAAGTCTTCAACGTAAATGATAAATCTTATTTGTAAAAATTGTTTTGAGTAATGAATATTATAAGTGAAAACGCAACAACATCAAATATCCATGTGCAAAAAATGGCGAAATATTGGTAAATAAAGCAGGAGGCTTACCTATATTTTAAAGAACTCATTTTTAAAGGACAGAAAAATATAAAATACACTTTTGTTCGCATTAAGTCTCTACTTTCTGATAATATATAGTGTCCTGGGGATTTTACCTAAGACTAATATTGAACCACTTCATACTGTAAAAAAATGATTCTCAAAGTTATATTCCAGAAAAAAATGTATCCAACTTATTATTTTATAAGGAATGCAATATTTTGTTCATAAAATAACTTAACTATAATAATCTCTTGGAGATATTTCAATAACAGTATTGTTGCAGAAATTACACATCAAATATTCACTACTAGAATTGGCTCTGGTCTGATCTTTGTGGTGATTTATACTAAATATTCTTATGGTCAAAATAATATTTATATTACTCTCCACTTGTATTTTACCGTCGTCCGAAACATATCAAGTTGTCTAATTCCTTGTTTACTTTTAGCAATAAAGATTTAAATGTTTGAGTTAGCCAGGGATTGCCAACATTTTTATTTCTTTGTCGTTTTCTCATTCATATATTTTTTATTTATATTAATATCAAAACTGACACAGAGTTACCCCATATGTTAACTACATTATAGCGATTTGTCAAACCTTCGACCTCCTCTGTTTGAGATGTTTTTGTGAATATATTATTCTTTGGTATTCGAATATTATAAGTCCACAAATTTTTATTGGAATTTATAATTTTTTTTGTGATATGTGCTTTTAATGATGGGTTATTTATAATTTTTAAAAAATGTCCACCGCGATGCAGGCTTAGTCTTGATGAGGTTAAAAGTTGGATTGCCAATACATGATTGCATATTCTAAAGAATTAGTAAATAAAGAATATTAATTGATACATAAATGCATTTTTTAATTATCATATAACAATATTGATAAAGATGATACACTTTCGATGCGGTGGGTTATTTTTAAGTTTCTACCAACAGATCATAACAAATAATTTAGTAAAAGCCAAATAATCATTTTCCAACTACGTTGTTATCCACGTAGCCTCGCCGTGCATACAAATTATCAATTGTTTTCAGATTGCGTTTTGATTCTGCTTTGAATTCCGATTACGCCCGCATTGTTATTTTTAACCATTGATAAAAAGAACAATGGAAGGTCCTTTGTCAAACCCATTGGATAGATTACGCCATCGGTTTTCGGTTATTGTAGTATTGACGTCACAGTGTAGGGTGTTACCAAAACCGATAAAATAAGAAAAATAAGACAGTAATTTTGAAATTGCCAATTCATTGCCGAATTCCATTTAAAAATGTTTTTTTTTAAATTGAAAAACCTTTTTTCCACTTATTTATTTTAGTTTTAATTGTGCAATTCTCACGATGCCCGTGATAGGCTGAAACTGATCTAGTCAAAAATAAATGAGTGGAAAAAAAGTCACAAAGGTTTTTTAACAAAAAAAGCCATTTTAAAAATAAGACACATTTAGCATAAATGCGACGATTTAACGACATAGCTACAACACTTGCTGAACCATTAGCTAGGTTTGTGCTATTGGTAAAATTCAATTGATCTCAATTATTATCAATGGATAACAAACATTTTTTTCGTTTAAGAGCTGTAGCTGTCCGCGGTAGACTAAACTTTAAAAATCGTGCCACCGCAAAACAATGATTCAGGTACATGTTTAAATGGTGAATATCGAAAAGTCCCAACGAACTGATCTCGTTCTGTATTGTCCAACTCTCTCTTCAAGGGAGTGGAAACTAACCCCTGTCCCTGCAATTTTCTAAATTTTTTTTGTTTTTGATACATATCACTTTTACCCGGAACGAACAATCTTGTGCACTTCCCAATGGGGCACGCATTGCGTGTACCGTTCTCTCCGTCTCCTCTAGCGGCAGGCTCCTTGCCGGGATTTCTTACCCCATATCCCAGATGCATTCTTCTTAAGGGATACTCCAGATGGCTGGTGCAATGTTTCACAGGTAAGAGTGTCGGAAGTATTAATCCTTTTTGCACTGCTATGGAGGGACTGCAGTGGTTTCGTTCTATTCCGGATAAAAAAATGGTTTCTGTGTTTTTTTTTGTTTATCTTAAGAACCACTGAGGGCTATATTTTTTCGAGGTAAGTATCTGTACTAACCAATTCGATGTACGTTTGTAACTAATATCCTTCTATGCGTAGACACATGAAGGTTTAGAGTATTTTAAATATTATAGATTCGTTTAATTAAGAAATTAAAGTCCTGACGTGCCCCCTGAAAGAATAATTATAAGTTACTTATACAGAGGTGGAAAAGTGGTGGGTTTCCTCAACTGTAGTCCCAACTGCCCGGAGCCGGTGGCATTCTGGCATCTCCAAAAATTGCTGTATGTTGTCAGATTAAATGAGTTAGAAGGGGAAGGAATTAGGACAGTGGAAGATTTAGGTGTTCAAATATGGTCAGTAAAGATAGTCCGCCTCAGTATAGAACCCCTTCGTGAGGAAAACTAAGAAAAAAATCTGAAATATCAAATAGTTTACAAAATGTGAAAATCAGTATACCATTTTAAATTTTATTCTGTTATTCTCTAAAAAATGTTACACTTACGCCATATTTTGTATTTTCATATACTTACTTATTTATACTACAAAATAAAAATTCAAAAATTAAACCCACAGCCATTTTATGCAACGTTTCCATTCTTAAAAGTAATCTATCACCAAGGCTATACTGAGAGTATCTGCTACTCGCATTAATTGGTTTTATCTATGTTCAGTTCCTAGCTCTGAATAGACTTTTTTTTTAATGTGATACCACATAAGAATCCCAACTGCTCCCAACCGTCTGGAGCC
Source organism: Halesus radiatus (assembly GCA_022606495.2). Taxonomy (NCBI): domain Eukaryota; kingdom Metazoa; phylum Arthropoda; class Insecta; order Trichoptera; family Limnephilidae; genus Halesus; species Halesus radiatus. Next base: position 15,834 of record JAHDVE020006392.1, on the reverse strand, counting down.
AGTGAGACTATGGCATCCTCAATTGGGATATGTTTTGATTCTGAAGAAATTGAGGAGGGAAGGGAGATTGGAAAGAGGAAGGTGGGGAAGTACGTGGCTAATCAGATCTGGTAATCAAACCGCGACCTCCGGATTCGTAGACAAGGATCACTTCCTAAATCATATTTTCTTATTACTCACATAAAGCTAATAATCTTTTTTTTCATCAAAAAGTATAAGTATCTAGTACGGAATAGAAGTAATTTATTTATTTTTGTTTTATATTATGAAATATAGGCCATTACAGGAATTGATTTTTCGCGATTTTAGAGGCATCTTCAACAATTATATGGGGGCTAACGGATTGCCGTTACATTAGTAAAAAAACGTGTTTTATTTTCATATTTTTATTTAAGTAATCCTATTTACATAGCAAATATGATTATTTTAATAATTCAATAAACCCGCAAATAATTTCCCCATTTTCCTCTAAATATTTTTTTTTTCATGGCCTATACTCGTACTTCACAATTTAAAACAAAAATAAATAAAATACTTCTCAAACCTATGGTACTAGATTTTTATTAAACCTTTAATTTAAAAAAATATATCATTCAGTTTGGATGGGTATTTTGGCCTCAAATCTAAAGTTTTTTTTTATGAAACAGGCAGCGCAGCAGTTCCTCCTAACGGTTTCTCTAATTATTTATGTTTTTTTTTTTTAAATTAAATAAGTATGCTATACATGTCCATGCATTGAATAGTTATTTAAGTTATTCCCAAGAGTTAAGACACTCACTGTGGGATCACACGCAGAACCTGCAGTACAGATTTTTATTAAAAGTATTTAAAATACATAATTAAAATTCACATATTGTCACAAAAAAAGCTTTCAATGAGAGAGAAAATATTTTTTTTTAAAGTTAACAGGCCTTATTATTCACACAAGCGTAGCCATTTCCTGCTCCCGTTTGGGCTAATGATTTATAGATTGTGCCTAGGGATGGGCGACCATTAAACAGTATTTGATATACGGCCGATACCACTGTTGGCTGTCATCACAGATGGCACCAATCCCACCAACCCATTCCACCCATACAACCCTCACCGATACACCCCGGAGGGGTATGCTGTAATTAGGGATGATAACGAGGTTGATATCGGTGTCAGAATATGCGAGATTCGTGTCAAGTGGCCTATAGATTGAATGTCAATTTTACTGTTTAAGGATAAATAGTGGATTAGTTTAATAGAAACGTTAGAAGAGACGTCTAAGAGAACTTCAAAATGATGGATAGAGGTTTATTCACATTTACCCGTACTATGCACTGCAGACACGTACAGTGACACGCACGGCACAGAAGGGAGTATTCATATTATACAATGCTTGAATGTATTCATAGGTAGGTATTGCAACCAACTAATTTAGCCTTCCCTGCCACTTTACGCGTCTGCGTCTGTGCTGGTAGATGTGAAGGTAGATGTTCATCAAGTGGGTGGGTTTGTGTATTTGGAGAGTACGTTCACTAGAGATAGAAAGGTTGAGAAGGACATTAAAAGCAGGGTAAAATAAAGGCGTCGTTATCTAAAATGAACACTTTCTGGCCATATATTCCTTTACTTGATAGTTTGGCAGAACAGCCACTGGCTCTACCTAAAACACTCAAACAACCACTATATGGACCAGTTGCTCTTCTTCATTTTTGAACTTCTGTTTTTAATATTTACTTATAATTTCTATCTCTTCCAAATATATGTTATGACAGCTGTTTTTAATGAATTCCCTTCGGAATATTAGGGGGAAGTCAAATTATTATTTATACACATTTCCCATTTCCCACAATAAGCAAATGTCAATAAAGTAAACTTCATCGATCATTCTGCTAAGTAAACTCAATTCGATCCTATCAATACCCTAAAATACTAGGCAGATACAACTTCCTGTCAAAAAATAACAAAATTAAGAAACTTTTAGGATATGCTACTATCCGAGGAGAAGGAGATGAGTCAATGAGCGAATAAATAATAAAAACAGTTGAATGTTCCAAGTTATTGTACCGCAAGTTTTCGCAAAGCAACCGCAGTAATATAATGATTTTTTTTTATGTATTAATGATTTTTTTTATACATAACTACATTCACACAAACACAGTAGAAAGGTTAAAATATATTTTTTAAATTATATGTACATCTGTACATAAACCTACGTGTAATGTATATAATTCCAAAAATCCTAGATAGGATAGGCCAAGGCGTGGGTATACCTGGTGTATCAGTTAGTGGCAGTATATTTGTATTAATACAGGGATGTTGAAGGGAAGTTAATTTAAGAAAAAGAAAATGAAAAAACGAAGAAAAGAAAATGGGGAAAATATTCAATTATAGCAAGAAAAGGTTGATATCATTGGTTTTATTACAGTATTTGGTATTATTTTATAATTTTTTTGTATGTATTTAATGAAGATATGTTACATTCTGTAGATAGTAAATTATAAATTCAAATCATGTTCTGTAGATGTTTTGGTGTACCGATCGTTACCAAAGTAGCAACAATAAAAATTGGTGAACCTTTCGCAATTAACACACCACCTTACAATAAATAGAATTGATGGAAATTTGATCCTTGAAATTTGACCTTTTGTAAATAAACGCAAACCCTCTAATTCAAATATTGATATTAATCAGCTCGCATAAAGTTTATTTTGTCATCAAATGATTACTTCCGTTTCATTTTCCCCAGACAAACACGAAGATATTTTTGGAAATAAACAACCTAGGAAATGCTCTATTTTTTTACTTCACACGATTTTTTATGAACTGGATAATAGTTACGGAAACGCGAGATAAATATTCAGATGACAATACACAAAGATCTCCATAAATATCATCCTCGATTGTGTGAAGTTAAATTTCCAAAAATTTCTTACGTAAAATTTTCAAAATTGCTTGTTTGAATAAAATGTTTAAAATTGTTCTAATTTATGTTATATTACATCTGAGATTTTCATATAAAGGTTGGAAAAGCGTATGTTAACCTTAATCGATCTCAAGGAATTTTACTCCCAGCGTTATTATTATCGACGTTACAGCTCATTGGGGATGCTGGCCGCCATTATAATACGTACTTCTCTCTTATGCATTACCCTCCAGAAAACCATTTCCTTCCTATTTTGTTATGTTCAAGAAAACCGTTGTTATCTTCACACTGTTAGTTAAGGTCTAGTTCCACATTTTCATTGGATGCATTTTTGATAGTCAACAATCTTCCTTGTTGGGTACATTTCCTGCCAGTTGTCAGTTTTAAGGAACATTTTATTGTTGTCCCTGCTAAAAATAATCGATGTGGATTTTTAAAATTACCCTACCTGGTTTATATATAAGTAATAGAATCCATTGAGTAATTTTCAAAAGATTGTATTTTTAACGTTTTTTTTTTCTAAATCATCAATTATAAATTATAAGGCCATGTGAAGAATATCTACTATGTAAGGAAAAATGAAATAATTTTACAATAAATATAAAATAAAGCAAATGAGCATTAAAGGTTAATTTTTTTTTACAATACACCTCTACATAGATTATGTAAACTTTATAGGTATATTGATAAGAAATACAAGCTTATGCTTATATTCCTCTTCTTCTATAATAATAATAAGTGGATGATTTGTATAGCTTCGTTTTTTGTGAAAAATCACATCAAGTGCGCTGTACAAATATTACTTCCTATTCTGTATTTAATTATATAAAACAGATACAGAAAAAAAAACATACTTCAGATGAAAACAGTTTTATTCGAAAATTTAAGCTTAGAGATTATATAATTTTTGCAATAGCTATTTTATCCTCCCTTTTTATTGATGTTACGTTTATTAGAATATTGATGGCACAAGAAGAGTTAGTATTTATCTGAAATATATATAATTTTTAGGACTGGAAAATATTTATGAAAAAACGTTTTTAATATATTTTAACATTTATTTTTATTTTATTTAAATATTTAGTTATTTACAGTGTTGTGGGTTGTGGACGTATTTGCACACCGATGAGTGATTTTATTTTTTATTTATTCTGTAAGTGATTTTAGGTGAGTACTAACCGGCTAGCCTGGCTAAGCAATTTTTAGTAATAAATAATAAATGTAATATTTCAATACCTGCTTTTGGCCCCGTACCGAGGATTGAATGTAGGAAAATTTAAGCGAAACTCGATAAATATTCTTTCTGAAATTCAGATGTTTTAACCCTGACTCCAAAGAAATACCTAATATAAGTTTTAGGTAAAGTAAAAAAAAAATCTTAGGTCGACATTGGACGCTTAGTCATTGAGCCCAGGATAAGTGTCATAAAACTCAAAACTCCTGTAATGTGAATCTTTGTTATTTTTCAATCTTCGCTGTGCAACTTTACCGCAATTAACTGCTCGAGTAGGTTGGAAGAAATTTTATTGTCTGTTTACGAGCAAAAGTTAGCACCAAAGTTCACATTTAGAGTAAGAGAAATAAATTAGCGAAATTTAACTTTTTATTGTATTTTTGGGCATTAGCTATGTAACAATTTCAAGACATTTTGTTTTGCGAGTTTTATCTACTATGTATATTTGTTACTTAATTTTATTTCTTTGCTACCGGTTTCGACACATCCGTGCCATTCACTAGTGTTCTTCGAACTAACTTAAATTAAACAAGTTATTCAAATATTAATACTTATTTTTAATTAGGCGTAGAAAATTTAGAAATATATTTTTTTAGTTTATTTAATAAAAGAATAGCACCCTGCAAATCACCTTTGTTAACCACTTTTCTTGTTCAAAAATCACCACTTCCACTTAAACTACCCTCACCTAATAATTCGTCTAATTATTTCTGTACTTATTCAATTTAAGTTAATTTTTAGAACGCTAGTGAATGACACAGATGTATTGAAACCGGTAGTAAAATAATAAAATTAAGTAACAAATATACATAGCGGAAAACTCTCAAAACAAGATGTTTAACTTAATAATGTCTTGTTTGCTAGGTTACTAACATTATTTCTACATAATTAGGAGAAATGGCTGCGCGACCTATTTTAGCGAAAACTCAATTTTAGATTTGAGGCCAAAATAGTCACCCAAAGCTTTAAATATTTCATTCAGTTTGGATGGGTATTTTGGCCTCAAATCCAAAATTAAGTTTTGTGTGAAATAGGCAGCGCAGCCGTTCCTCTTAAATTATTAATACTAAAAATCTCAGTAACAGCTACACCAAATTACCAACATATTTTTTAATATGAATAAAAATACCTTAAAAAAAATTTCACAGAAACATTTCCACTATGAATTTTATAAGTTTAGTGTGAATATTTTTAACATTTCAGAAAACTCATCACAATTACTTAGATGACGAAATTACCAAAGTTTGGTTAAAATTATTAACTTTAAATATGTTTAATGTTAAAGCACCAAAAATGTATGTAGTCTAAAGTGAGTACAATAATTATATAATTCTAGACGCATTTCTAAAAATTTCCAAATGAAAACAACATAAAAATGTCTTTCATGGAATTTAAAAAATGTTGTCCTTTTACAAAAAAAAAAAAGAATGCGAATACCACAAGTATTTCACATGTAACGTAAGAACAAAATATAATATATGAATGTATATAAATAATCATTTGTTACTAAATTTCACATATTTCCTTGTATTGTGCGTTCCCTGAAATTAAAAAAAAAAAAAAAAAATTTGATTCCTGAAACCTGCACAGGTTTTCATCTTGAATTCATCGAAACGGTAGCAAATGTGAACCACTTTGTCCTCCTACTATAATAATTCATGCTAGTTGATTTATTCGCAACATTTCCATATATCATACACGCATCAACATATATCAAAATAATAACAGGAATGTCACGCTTTAAATTAGTATTCTATTTTTAGTACTGCACAGCAAATGCTGAAGGGCTATTATGCTCTTGAATTTTTAATGTTGAAATAATATTATAAGTTTAAAAAAAATACCTATGTCATAAAATACATTTATCTATAACATTTTTTGAGAGTTCGATAAGTACGAGGAACATCTTGTTAGGAACCTGAATCTAAAAAAATAGAAAAAAGTGTGTATTTCGATATTTGAAAAAAGTTTATGGACTCGAGTCATTCTGCTATGAATAGAAAATTGAATAATTAGGTGTGGGATAGCACTTGCTTTTATGAATGTATTTTTTAAGCCGATAAATATTAGTACGAATTTTAGTTGCAGCTCATAACATTAGAAGGTAGGTACCATCCGGATAATAATTAATGCAAAGTGGAGATTTGGAAATAGTGCAAGGCTTAAGAAAGCGCAGTGAAGAAGATTAAGAAAGGGACCCTTAGAAGGTTGGACAGTTTTTAAAAACTGTCCAACCTTTTCTCGGTCCAATATCCGTAAAAATTGCAAAAGAAATTAAAAAATGTGGTTTAAATATAGCTTTTAAAACCAATAATAATATAGGAACAAGCCTAAAAAACTCAAAAAGTAAAAATCACAAACTTAATAATAGTGTCATATATAAATTAAAATGTGACCACGCCGACTGCAATTGTAAGCGACTAGTGTCGTTACAAGACTGTAAATGTTTGTAGGTGCTGGATCCAGAGCCACTTCTTTCGTTGCAGGGTGCAGGGCCGATTGTTCTTAAGGAGGTAGGTCCAAGAATCCTTCAGGTGGGAGGCAGGAGAAGTGAAAGACTTTTGTTGATGCTCACAAGTTGTAAAAGTTATGACTGATTTATTTTTCAAAATTGGCCTATTTATTTGGTTTCCCGAATGCGACAAGCATTTTACCCCTCTCCTTGCCGCGGGGGGGACGCGCTTGCCAAACTGACACGCAGCGTATATAGTGAGCCTTAAACTGTCGGGAGCTCATTTGGCCGAATTCTTCAAGCTCGGCGGATGCCTGAATTTCGACATTTAAATTACATTTTAACATGATATTACAAAATTAAAAAGGTTTTGTACTACACAAAATCACTACGATCAGGTTAATTCTAGCTGTGTTTACTGCTGTTAATGTTTTCCCACGTCCAGATAACATAACGCTTTGTGGCTTCGTTATCTGGTCGTAGGGAGCAATAAACATGAAATGGTTAAAACAAATTATTATAAACAAATTATTATCTCCTCATTACGGCATTATTCAAAAGGTTTATTATGCCGCTTTTAGGAGATTTACACGTTCAATTTCAACTATAAGAATAACAAGAATAACATGCAAATAACAATCGCTGAACAGTCAACACCTCTCTGCGCCATCCGTAGTGAACTCCTTGCATATTGTGTTTTTACTTAAACAATCTTCAGTGGTATAAAGTGTCTTTTCCAATTGTTTTCGTGATATTTATCGCGTAAGCTATTGGCTTCAAGTTTCGCGATCTTTGCTTTGCTTTTAGTTTCTATTTAATCAAAACAATCGTTAAACTCAGTGACCAGTTTTTCTGTGTGTATCCAGCCAAGTGCAAGTGCTTTGAACTTTTGCGGTTTATTCACCCGGTTAATTGAATTTCCGTTTGAAAGAAGAGTAAGACCGTTCATCTACCGGGTTTTAACCTATAAATCAGCTCTGCACATATACAAGCATCGTGTGTGTGATCGTGTGCCTAAAGTGCCAAAAGCAGCTCCATTCCAGCCCTCAGTAAGTCGATGCTTTTGTTCCTTACCTTTGTTGTTGTACAGAGTTCACGTTCAGCTAAAAAATCAATTATAAAATCACTAAAATCCTTACCTACAAGTTATTTATCCGTAGTCTGTTCCAAATTATCCGTAATCTTTTTTGCCATTCGCGGTCTTTTGTACGATACATTACATTCATATTTTTAACAAAGTAATATTTCTCCCGCGTTTTTACCTACGAGTCACGCCCAAATAATAATTTCAAATTCAAATATTTCAGCATAACAACATAAAAAAAATTAGAAATCGTGCATAGCTTCAAGCTCGTGCTCCGTTTCCTAGAAAAACGCCGACCTAAGGGCAATTAAAATCCCATTAGCCGCGCACCGAAGAGCAACTTTCACTTTTACAAAAGCAATTAGCAGCATTCCAACGCCCGCCCGGCCGAAATTCCTAGAATTTTCAGGCAATTAGCTTCCCTTCACGTTCGCTTTCTACAAAAATTACAATTTTAAAGCAGTTATTTCACGATTGAATAATAATAATAACTAAACTTCTCAATATGAATTCCGCCGCTGTTTTTGAAAACAACCTCGCCACCTTCCTTATCGCGCGTCTGGACAAGGAACTCTCTCCAGAGGAGAAAGCTCACTTGTCGCAATTAGTTAACGAGGAAATGGCTGCACTGAGCCAAGGTCCGTCTCAATACGCGACGTACCAGTCACCCATCCAATCAGTTCCCTCACCACGGCATGTTCCCTCCCCCCGCGCGGGGAGCCAACGATCCCAGACAAATCTGGTGACGATGGAGGATTTCTCGTCTTCCGAGTGTTCGGATATGGAAGAAAACATACCCTTCGCTAGAGTTGAGGGTCGCAAACGATCTCGCGTGGCCTCAGGAGGCTCCCTGACCCCCGTCAATTCTCCCAGGGCTTCGCCCAATCCTAAAAAAATGATTTCGAATAGGCGATCAAGATCGCCCTCACCCATAACATCAACAAATAAATTCGCACAACTAAGGTCGGACTCGCCGACTCCGTCGCCCTCAGCCCCAGCCCCCCAGCCCTCCGTGGTTGCCGGAACCTCGCCGCGTATTGCACGCATTCCTCCAATTGTCCTTCACAGGAAATCGGAGACAACAGCTCTATTTAGAGCTCTTGAAGATAAGGGAATCGACTTCTCAGCTAAAAATATGGGGAACGGTCTCCACATCCAAACGAAAACACCGAAAGATCATTCAGCTGTAACAAGGCTCTTGATAGCCAAAAAAATCGAATTCCACTCATTTAGGCTCCCACAGGAGAAACCCCTGAGGGTTGTACTGAGGGGTGTCCCCGAGGACATCCAGACGGATGAAATCAAAGATGAACTCATCCGTTCATATTCTGTGATCGCAGTTCACCGGATGAAGGATGGCCGCTCAAAGAGGCCTATCCCTCTTGTCCTGGTCACGCTCGTAAAAAACGACGCGGCTAAAGATATTTTCAACAATCTAACGTCACTATTCCGCCTGAGAATCCAGGTGGAATCTCTGCGAAATAAAGCGCGAGTGGGGCAGTGCTTCCGCTGCCAAACCCACGGTCACTCCGCGACGTGTTGCCATGCCAACGAACGTTGCGTGAAGTGTGCCGGACCTCACAGATCCTCGGAATGCAGGAAACCGAGAGACACTCCTGCAAAATGCGCATTATGCGACGGGGCCCATACGGCCAACTACGGAGGGTGCCCGGCTAGGCCTCAAAACCGTAATTTCAATAGAAATAAAAACTCAAACTATCAACAAAACTACAGAAATAACAGGGATAACCACCGTCAGGGTTACTCAAACCCAATCCCCTCCAATACCCACCGGCGCGAACAACCAAGTCGTGAGTTAAATCAGCCCCCACGGGCCCACCCAATCAGGCAGGTAAATCCGTCAGCTTCTCTGGCTGAATACCCCCCTCTTCGCCCTACCAACCAATCCATCCCTAACCGCCCAGTCCCTAATCCCCCTCGCAAGTGGCCTGAACCCCACTTTTACAAGCCCCGCTTCTCTCACCAGGAGAAGAAGGCTCATACCAGCCAATCCTCCAGCCAGCAATACCGGCTGGAGAGAGAACCGGAAGCCGACCAAGCTTCTCAGGGCACTTCCACTGCCCAGTTCCCTCCTCCCCCCCTGACTCTGTCCACATTAAAGCGCTCATAGAAAAAGCGACCGAGCTTCAATTCACAATCCAGCATGCCACCGCGGCCCTGGCAACTATCCAAGCGTATCTAAGTGCTCATAATGTCTAGACACCATCCAAAAATTGTTAACTTGCAGACAGCCTATTGGAACGCCAACGGGTCTGTCAACTCACATCGTGACGAGATAATTGAATTCCTGCACGAACACAGGATCGAGGTATTTTTAATCAATGAAACGTGGCTAAAACCATCACGTAATTTCAGGTTACCCAATTATATCACCTACCGTGATGACAGACTCGGCAATAGAGGAGGCAGAACCGCCGTCCTAGTAAAAAACAATTTTGATCACCGTCTAGCACATTCATTCTCCAATAAAAATATCGAATCCACCTCGGTAATAATAAACACTTCTTCAGGACCTCTTAAACTCATTTCCGTTTACGTGCCACCAAATCGCCAATTAATTCCCTCTGAAATAGACAAACTGCTAGAAGAAGATGTCCCTACCATAATAGCCGGGGACATGAACGCTAAACACGGATCGTGGCATAGCCTTCAAAATAACACAAAAGGGAACGTACTCGCAAAGTACGCGAGTACGAACTCCATCGTTGTCGACGCGCCCGATAGACCCACGCTGAATCATCACAACGGCAGGCCGGATGTGATCGATATCATCGTTCTTAAAAATACAAGCCACCTACACTCCCTCAGAGTTCTAAACGAATTATCCTCCGACCACAATCCGGTTCTTCTAACATTAACAGGAGGCTCAAATCCACTGGTCCCGGACTTACCTATAAAAACAAAAATCAACTGGAATAAATTCAATGAACTAATAAATAAGAACATAAAAATACCGACGTCAATTCCCGACGAAATAACGTTAAATGTTGCCACTTCAAATCTGATTCAAGCTATAAAATCATGCATCAACGAGGCGTCCGTTGAGATTCCCAACGAAACAACTCACCACGGAATACCCGAAGAGATCAAAGATCTTATTAGGGAGAAAAATCTTGTTAGGAAAGAGTGGCAAAGATCGTACAATCCCATAGTAAAGCAACATCTAAATCGATTAAACAGAGAAGTACGCGACGCCCTCAGCGAACATAGAAATGAGCGGTGGCACGAATTCATAGAGTCATTAGAAGACGATAAAGCAGCGTACTGGAAGCTGTCTAAAACTCTCAGGCGCCCAAAAAGTAAAATCTCACCGCTTCAAGGCCTCAACGGAAAGGTATTCTCCTCTGCGGACAAGGCCGAAGCCTTCGCAGACAGCCTCGAAGCGCAGTTCACTCCCAACACAGACCATGACGATCCAGCCTTCGTAAAAAAGGTGGATTCAAAAGTAGAAGCAATTTTAAAACTCGATCCTCAGGATAAACCGATCAGGTTCACCACTCCTAAGGAAATAAATAAAATTATTAAAGATTTAAAAAAGAAAAAAGCGGCCGGTCCTGACGGCATTTCTAATAAAATCCTGAAATATCTTCCTAAAAAAGGCATCTGCGCCCTGACTGCAATCTGCAACGCAGCACTTCGGCTGCGTTGCTTTCCAAAGGCCTTTAAACAAGCTGACGTAATTTTAATTCCAAAACCGGGCAAGGATCCATTATTAACGGAGAACCACAGGCCAATAAGTCTTCTTCCCTGCCTAGGTAAGGTCCTGGAAAAAGTAATTCTCATACGTTTAAACGCATTCACTCAGGATAGTAAATTCTTGCCAGACTTCCAGCACGGTTTTCGAGCAGGTCATTCCACCACTCACCAACTTCTCCGTGTCGTGGAACACATCACGGAGAGCTTCAATATTAAGAAAAAAAACAGTAATCCTCTCTCTAGACGTCAGTAAAGCCTTCGACAAAGTCTGGCATAATGGCCTAATATACAAAATGAACTCTCTAGGCTACCCGCTTAGAATCATTCAATTAATAAATAGTTACCTAAGAGAGCGTTCTTTCAAAGTAAAGATAGACAATATTTTCTCCACTATACGGCCCCTTTCAGCCGGGGTCCCTCAAGGCAGTCAGCTATCTCCATCATTATATAACATCTACTCTAGCGACATTTCGAAACCGATAAATAGTAACATTAAAATCACTCAATTTGCGGACGACACTAATATCATTTCTAGTTCTACTAAAGAGGCCACTGCTACAAGCCGCGTACAAAAGCAAACCATTCTCACTGAAGAATGGTGCAAAAAATGGAGAATATCAATTAACCCTACTAAAAGTGCCGCAACAGTCTTCTCAAGGTCAACGCCGAGACCGCCTCCAAATATTAAACTGTTTGGAGAAAAAGTTCCTTAGGAAAAATCAATCAAATACCTCGGTGTAATACTAGATTCAAAGTTAACTTGGAAAAAACACATAACCGAAAAAGTAAAATCAGCTAGTAAATACTTGTCTGCACTCTACCCGATGATGGGCAAAAAAAGTCGTTTATCAACGGACAACAAATTACTTTTATACAAAACAACCATCAGGCCTTGTTTCACTTATGCATGCCCCATTTGGGGGTATGCTGCCGCCACTAGCATAAAAAAATTGCAAACCTTTCAAAATAAAGTCATCAAACTTGCGCTATCAGCGCCAAAATGGTGTTCAGTTTCTACTATCCATAATGATTCCAACATTCCGTTGATAAAAGACTTTATTGTCACCCAGGCAACTAAGTTCTACGGTGGCCTAGCAGGCCACCATAATCCTACAATAAATTCTCTCGCTAAATATAGCGAGAATGAAAATTTTAATTATAAAAAACCTAAAAGTGTCCTCCGTAAGGAGTGAATCCCCTGCCCACATTTGCAGCGTATAGTTTTATAAGTTTAAAAAATTCCAACAAACCCAAAAATTAAACTCACGTAAAGCTTCAATAGAAAATCTTTTTATAATGATGTTAGAGTCAGTAAACTCATGTTTAGGAACTCTGTGAACAAAGTAAAGTCAAAGTCAAAGTCAAATAACAATCGATAGTAATGCTAATACTAAGAATGAAAGGGAGCTCGCAACACGGTATTTTACCTAGTCGGAGTCTGACAATTTTCGAACTTCGATCGCAAAGACGCCGTTCTATTTGTAAGAAAGAAAGAACCTGTAAACTTAGAGACACTAACTTTTAAATGTTTCGTCACTTCATGACCAATAAGAAACTAAGAAATAAAAATGAAAATTCGACGATCGAATCAATAAGTTTAAACACGTCTGGTACAGCAATGCTACCTATATAGGGCAGGCGGGAAGGGCTTTCTCAACTAGATTCAAAGAACATATAAGATGTTATAAAAATAATAGCACTTCTTCAAAATTCTCAGAACATCTTTTAGTAAATAATCACGTCCCGCTTGACAACAACAGACCTAAACCTTACATATAGAAAGAAAGGGCCTAAGATTAAATTAACTTGAACAATTAGAAATTAACAAAAGAACTAACGACCCTAATATAACATTAATTAATAAAGTAAGGAAAATTATATATTCACCGCTTCTCAGTATGTTCACATTATCAAAACAATACAACACATTTAAATAAATCAATTAAGAAAACATTGTCAGTTAAATACGAGTAAAAACACATTATAAATGTGAAAACCTCACAGAATTCAGAATTTTAATTGCTTTCTAACTAAATCGGTTTTACCGATAATAAATCATTACCTATCCATCCAAATTTTAAAGGAGTGAGGGTAAATTAAATCATATAAATAAGTCGTCGCAATGTGGATTAACCACAGTTTGAAAATGGCCTTAAACGCCGAAACAGCTGTCACAATAATAACACCTAAAAATACTTGCAGAACTTAATAATAACATTATTAAATTTGATTTACATTAAATTTTAAAAAAAAATATATATATATAAAAATAAAAAGTTTTTTAAAACATTAACTACACATAGATAGATGGTATTGAAAAAAATAATTTCCCTTGTCATCTTTGGGGATGCTGTGAGCAAGGACTTTTGAGGAGAGTTAACCTTACTCTTTAATAGACCCATGGTGTAAGAGGGATAAATCACTGAGGCCAAAAAATCATCATTCCGAAGTCAAGCTGTTGAATACAGAACGAGTGGTATAAGTGACTTTTTCTGCTGTGATAAATGTCAACCGTGTACAAATGTTAATTTCTGACTCAGCACCGGTGCCGAAAGGATCAATGATGCTAGTTCATAGAAGCATCTTCCATTGAAATACTGGTTCAGCAACGGCAGCATTCCCACTTGGCCTGTGCTCAAAAAAATTACAACCCGTTTGTTAATGTTGACAATATATTTTTTTTTTAATCATCGTTTTTATTGACTGTCTAACTGCCATTCACACACTTCTATCGCTGGGTAAAAATATAGAATGGAACGAAAGTTTAAGTCGATTTAACACTGGCTTTCTGTTTCTCTTGAGTATACTATCGCGTACAATATATGATGTGAGAATTCTGATTAAGCTGTACAATATAACATTATAATTTCAACACACTAAATTTAAGTTTGGTGACAAAAACAGTAGCAACTCTATTGATAGAAAAAAAACCACTGTAATAGAATATATTTGACATAAGAAATTTTCCGTCGTTATTTATATAGTTCGTATTCAATCCGCTTTCAAAAATGTCAATTCTTATACGAATAACATGGCAAATATGTAAATATATAGTAATGTTTTTCAAGTACGATAACTTTCAATTTTAAGTGAAAAGTTACGGAAACGATAATGCAAAATTATATTAAAGGTCTTGTTATACAATGTTTGAGTAGTAAATTAAGACCGAAGCCCGAACTAACCCAAATTAAGAGCCTGAGCAAATGTCTACTTTACTTACTTACTTACTAAGTGTGAAACGTATGAAAAAGTCGCGAAATTTGAATGCCTCGAAAAACAAACAAACCCCGGGCATCATTTAATGCGGTTCACGCGGTAAAAGACCCAGTTGCAGAGCAAGATGTGGGAGAACGCGAGTCATAATCGAATTTTAAGGAAATAACTCTGTTGTAATTAGAATATTATATAGATTAAGTGTGTTGGTGTATATTTTCTCTCTTTTTGTCTTTGTCAGTGGGTGGTATATTTGAATGGGATATTGAAGGTGTAGTTTGATGAAGATGTTATTGAATAATTGATTGGGTTGTAGGGGAATATGTGGATTAGATTCGACTAGAAATGTAAAGTTGTCTAACTCTCAATCGTCATAACTACGACTTGGCTTTGAAATACGTTGCCACCTCTGTGTTTAAATAATAATAACTATATTTGGATAATTTGAACGGCATCGTTTTCATTAAAATCACCTTAAGGGCTTTCCTCCCTCTCTTCAAGACTCAAGTTTACTTTCCCTGAAAAGACTTTCCACAGAGCATCCCTAAAAATGACATCAGCTCTGAGGGATTTTTTTTATGACCTCCTGTTTGGAGCCAATAAAAGGGCTGAAGAAAGCTCAGTAGAAGAAGATAAACGTAAGATTAAGACTGAATGCCTCTTTGGTTGAGTGGTTACGATCCTTGACCAAAAATCCGGAGGTCGCAGGTTCATATCCCGGTGTGCGCAAGTAATTTTTTTTGATTAATTTGTTTTATTTCAATATTTATTTATTTAAAATAATATTTAGTATATTTGTGGCACGTTCGAGAGTGGAAGATACTTTCAGTATCGCCATGGTGAAAGACCAACATTCAGAATCGAAACGTTGCTTGAAATGGCTATAGCCGTGTTTGGTGACCAGATCTGTATAGCCGAGTACTTCCTCATTTGCCTTCTCATCTCTATCCCCTCTCCGACTTCCTTCAGTCTCACAACGCACCTCAACTGGGGATGCCATAGTCTCAATGGTTCCAGACGGTTAGAAACAAGTGGGACTTAAAGTGTGGCTTTGATGATTTGGGTATGTGGAGCGGATGAATGGAGCAAGGAGTATATAGAGAGAATAAAGTGAATGATAGAAGAAGTCAAGGATGCCCGAGGAAGACATTGCATGACCAAGTGAATGAATTACTTGAGTCGGGCCATGTCAGGAGTCAGAATAATAGAAAAGTATGTATGAGACGATTCATGAGTGT